>MU772665.1:208494-274537 GCA_026770625.1 Nicotiana glauca | reverse complement strand
TCACTTTTATTATCACCGAGTTCGAAGTACTCACTTTACTCCCTGCACCATGTGTGCAGATCCAGGTTCTTTTCATCAGGCGAAGTGAGTCTACTTGGTTTGGAGTTTCCTCCCGGGAGTATTCGAGGTAGCTGCACGCCATTCGCAGCCGAGGATTCTCCCTTCTATCCTTTCCTTTATTTTCGCATTTTCAGTATCAAACAGACTTGTAGTAGTATGATATACTGTCTTTAGAGGCTCGTGGTCGTGACACCGGGTCCTAGTTGAGCTGTTTCGGTGTATTTGTCAGATTTTTCGTATTATATCATTATTGCGAACTTTTACTTGGAAAAGTATTGCTTTTATTTGTTTGGTTAATTGGGGAAATTGTTATAAATGGTCGGGCTTGCCTAGTAGCGTGCTGGGCGCCATCACGACTGGGTTGGGGTCGTGACAGTGGCTTTGAAGGTTGTTTGATATTTCGATTAATAGTTGATCATTTAGCTTGATAATTGTTGTTAGTAGACTAGATTGGTATTGGTTCGAACAATTGGTATTGGTTCGAACAATTGACATATGGATGTATAATTAGGACTTTTATAGTTCAGTTTGGACTTTGTTTTTTTTTTTTAATTATTTTTATTGGATTGTTATGATATAATAGGACTATTCTGAACTGTGGACCATTAAACTAGTTCAAATTAGATCATGATGTAATGATAATTGATTATAGGATAGATTTATGGCTTAATTTTGATTTGAATGAAATTAATTGGACTGTAACAGGACTGCTTAGACTGTTAATTGGTTGACTATAAGTGTTGTTTGTTATTTGAGTGACTGTCATAGCTAAATTGAAATTAATTTCAGGTTAGTTATTAGATGAAATAGGAACTGATTGTTCTATTGCTTCTGTATCGCACACATGCATAGGTTAAATTGGACAGAGTGTATATGACTGGAATTGTAAGTAGCTAAATATGCGTAAAATCAACTTGTTAGTCATTCTATATACTATAGTGAATTTTCATTCCATGATTGAGACTTCAATTTTCAAAAGTAAGCATCTAAGGCTTCAATATAAAATCAGAGAAACACGTAAATAGCTGGATTCATAAACTGTATTGTTGGATTGAGTTGTGATCAGTGATTATCTAGGTTGTACATGCATGTGAGATTTAATTTCCATAACCAAAATTATTCGAACTTCAAAATGTCTGTAAATTAGCTTAGTTGACATGAGAACCTACCTTGCTGGGCTTGACTATTAAGCCCAAACAGCCGCCTGCAGCTTTCAGTTGAAACACTCTTCAGCCAAGGCCCACGAATGGCCTGCACCTTGGCCTACTTAATTAACGGTCTTTTAGGTGGGTTACATTCAAGGCCCAAGTGATTTAAGGGTCTGACTTCATGTGAGTTCCTGAACCCAATTACAATGATTCTTAAACAATGTAAAATTAGGATTTTTCTTTTATTAGTAGAGACAAAATAAATTAGAGAATCATAGTCACTTTTAGGTTTGCCTTTATAATAAACGAGATGAGCCTCGCCAAATAAAAATACAAAATGCGGGGCCCTCGGTAAATATTTATATAAAATAATTAGAATTCGGGAGGACTATTTAGCGAATTTTATGGTCTTCCCCAAAAATAATAAACGCTTAGTTGCTTTAGGTGCGTATTTTAATGATATTACTTTCCTAAATACGGGTGCACATTTATGTGACCCAAATCCAAATCTCAACGAAGTCAAAATGTGTCAAAAGCCACGGGCGTGGTTCGAGATATATTTTCACAGCGTTGTAATTCTTATTAAAAAATAAATATATAATAAAAGCGGGTTATTAATAAAAGGCACATATAATAGAACATGTATTGAAATCAGATAAAATCAAATACAACAGTTGAGCGACCGTGCTAGAACCACGGAATCCGGGAATGCTTAACACCTTCTCTCGGGTTAACAGAATTCGTTATCTGGATTTTTGGTTCGCGGACTGTTAACAGAGTCATAATTTTCTCGGTTCAGGATTCAACCGGTGACTTGGGATACCATTAATCTTCCAAGTGGCGACGCTGAAATTTTAAATAATAAATCCCGTTCCGATTATCCTTTAATTGGAAAACTCCTTTACGCCGTTGCGGGTGTAGCGAAAAAGGAGGTGTGACATATAGAAATCCACAATTTCATGTATTATTGGCATCACATTATTGGACCCTTAGTAGGTGTCGAAGTAGACCTCTCGCCTCTACTTCTTCGAGATTAGACGGGATACTTACTGAGTATACATTATTTTTGTACTCATACTACAATTTTGTGCATTTTTGTTGCACAGGCTCACGTGTTATTAGTGGCATACTGGGCATAGCAGCACGCACGATACTAGGACTAGGAATGTTGCATTATTCGAGGCAGCTCACAGCTAGTATATTCCCTTCCATTATATTGTATTTACTTTCTGTCCACTGTATTCCAGACGGATGCTGTATTTTATTTCCTTCTTAGTAAATGTTCATGCACTTGTGATACTGGGTTCTGGGATGGTTTTAAATATTTTGTATTATTTGCTTATTATTTAATTTTAATTGAAGCGATTATCTCTTTTTTATTCATAAATATTGGAGGAAAATGTTATTTTTCAAGATTGTTAAAATGAGAACTCCATCAAGTAATTTGGTTGGCTTGCCAGACAACAGTGTCCGGCACCATCACGACTCTTAGTGGATTTTGGGTCGTGACAATATGGTATCAGAGCAATAGGTTCCTAGGGTGTCACAAGTCATGAGCAAGTCGAGTAGAGTCTCGTGAATTGGTACGGAGACGTCTGTACTTATCCTCGGGAGGTTGCAGGACTGTTAGGAGTACCTCCCTTTTTGATTCCTTATCGTTCAACTTGATCCTTGGAGGTGTATGCCTTTAATTCATTCCTACTCAATTTTACGCGACGTGAACCTCTTGTTACAAATCGAGAATTGAAGAACCATTATGGTACTACAGATGTGGTACGTGATGTTTCTCCCGGTATAGCTGATTAGATTATTATCGTTGCTTTGTAGAAGGGTATTTTATTATTTCAACCCAGTAGAGGTACTTTTGAGAGCTCTGAGGCTAGGCACAAGTTGCCATGATGCTATAAACTATTGTTCCGCGGTATTGATATGATGTTAGGATGTTTGCCTATTTGTCGGGGCAGTGAATGACTTGAAGAGGAGTTTACTCAGTGCATGATTTAGAGATTCATTATTTTGTCTCCGGAAGGGGTCAGGCAATCGGGCTGAGAATGTTCAGGTTTGGGTTGATGGAGTAACAAGACTTGATATTTGTGAGTGTGGTAGAGTTTTTCTTCTATGATGAGGTGTCATTGTCCTTATTGAACGTACTAAGCTTGCCGGNCATGAACAAGTCAAGTATAGTCTCGCAGATTGGTACGGAGATGTCTGTACTTACCCTCGGGAGGCTGCAGGACCGTTAGGAGTACATTCCTTCTTGATTCCTCATCGTACGATTTGATTCCTGGAGGCTTATGCCTTTAATTCCTTCCTGTTCAATCTTATGCTACACGAACAGCTTGTAGTAAATTGAGATTGAAGAATTGTAATGGTACTACCGATGCAGTGCGGGGTGTTTCTCCCTGCATAGTTGTTTGAGCTATTATTGCTGCCTATGGAAGTAAATTAAGTCATTTCAGCTCAGGGACGGTACTTCCGAGAGCTCTGAGGCTAGGCACAAGTTGCCATGATACTATGAATGATTGTTCTGCAGTATTGATATGATGGTAGGATGTTTGCCTATGTGTCGGGGCAGTGAATGACTTAAAGGGAGGTTTACTCAATGCATGATTTATAGATTTAGTATTTTATTCCCGGCAGTGGAAAGACAATTGAACTAGGAATGGTCAGATGTGGGCTGACGGAGTAACGAGACTTAGTATTTGCGAGCGTGTTGGAGTTTTCTTCTATGATGTACGATCTTCTACAATTCTCCTTTAGGGTAAGATGTTTTGAAATAGTATTGAAGAAGCGGCTATCAGATGTCGCGGGGTGCGGGGGTTCAGGATTGAATCGGTGTTTCTAATGTCGACTGTATAAGAAAGATAATCTTTTGAAATGTGTAAAGTTAGTAGTAGTTGTGGGTTCAAGTGCCACGAAGATAGATTTTATTTAAGGCAGCAGCTGAGTAGCAAAGGATGACGAAAGACATGTGGGAAGTTTTAGGTGGTGGCTAAAATTTCTAGAAGGTTGAGTATAAGAGGCCAAGGGTCGAGTAGTCGATTAAGGGGATGAGTTCCGCCAGAGTTGGAGAGTGGCGGAGTTGCATATGGGCTTTGCAGTGGGATGACCATATACCTTAAGGAGACTTTGGAGTGATTTGAGAATATTAGTGATTTTTGATTGGGGTCTACAGATTTAATTTGAAGTATGGGATATTATGAAATAGGAGATTTGATATAACGGGAAGGAGATGCTTGAATGAAGAAGGATACAACGTAACTTTGAATTGGAAGAATGTTGCCGCACATTTAATTGATGTCCATGAGGGGTGAATGGACTTGTGCAGCTGGAGAGTGAACTCGGACTCAGGATGGGTTATTAATGTCGTAGTGATTGCACCTCGTGCAATAGCATTGGAAAATGTCGGGGATGATTTCTACAAGTGGGTTATTCTTGTGAGCAGGTTAGCGACTGTGTAATTAGCGAGGCTTCTACAAATAATTCCATTGGTTATGCAGCGAAGGGATCGATTTTGCGAATATTGTTAATGATTCAGAGTATAAAAAAGGGGTTTCTACAGTAAGATATCGAGAATTTTGGTGGTTGATTGTGCAAGGTTATGTCAATAAGAGATTAAGAATCCCGGTGAATTCCATAGTTGTATGATAGTGGCTTCAAGATAAGTGGGAGAGCCCCACTGCCTATGATTGTGTTGCATGGTTAACTACTTGCGAAGTTTCTAGTTATTAGCATATTGAAGGGTTACATCAGCTATGAGAAAAGAACATAAGTGGTAGTTTGAGCAAAGGAATTATTAAAGGTGTGCTATCGTTAGCCTTATTGGCCCATGTTCAGACTTGGGGAAGTATTCAAGATTTGTGCTTTGTATAGATGCGGGTTCCAAGGGAAGTGATTCTGCCAGGTGCTTCACCAGGAGGGTATTTATGTGATAGAAGACTCATGGAGTTGATTATATTTGGGGCCAACTCAGAGCGGGTGGATCTCAACAACGGTCCTAATGTATTTAAAAGATAAGGTGTAATGCCTAATGATTTCAACCCTATAGGTATGGATAAGAATCAAGCTTGAGAGCAGCCTATGAGAAGAGGCAAAAAATGTTCTATGATGTTTTTGCTTGCGATGTAGCAATTGGGAGGTACAAAATGGTTTGTGGGATTTGAGACAGCATGGTCTCGTGATTCAGGGTTATTCAGGATGAGTGCGGATGGAGTGTGTTATGTGCTGAATGGAGTTATTATTATTTCTAAGGCAATGAAGGATAAATTGGAAGAAGATTCAATGGTTAGCCCTGCCTGAATTGGCATATTAGTGGCAGTAATCGGTTCCTTCAGCGAATTATGCAAGTGATTTATGGCGGTACGTGTGAGGTTTGGCGACCGCCGTAATTGATGTTATTCAAAGTTATTCCACTGTTATGGCATGTTGCATGTAGGCGGATCCCGGAAGGGTTATGGTGGGGTAGACCACTACTTAGAGATTTGCATATTTCCATGGATATGAGAATTCACCTGTGTGTTGCTATGGTTATCCTGAAGCGAGTTAAGTGAAAAGCTTTTATATGATGAAGTGTTAGCCGAATAGTGGTTTCGAAGCTATAATAAAAAATGTGTTCTATCATATGTTGGCATGTTAGGTGCAGTGAGTGGTATGGAATTTGAAGTGGAGATCAAGGTAACAGTTCGGTGTTGATAGGGATGTCACGATAGCAGATGAGCAGGAAAGGAGTTTCGATGTTTAAGGTAAGTTAGTATTGTTTTCAGCGTCACCTGAGATCGGTGTTTTGTGAAAAAAAAGAGGCTTCACATCCTGGTTAATGATTCTTGATCGCTTTTCAGCGTTAGTGCGGCCGGTGGTATGGGTGTACATCCCTATTATCTGTTATGGAAGGTGGTGGGAGCGTGCCCCGCCGGAAGGCTGCATAAGTATGGCATGTAGTCACATGATTGATTGAAGAATTAAACCAAGTATGAAGATTCTAATTTGAAAATTTATGCCTGGAGGGCACTCAGCTTATTGGGTTGTGGACTATGGAGGATTACTCCAGTTATGATGGTTGATCTGGTGTGTTATTAGGAAAAAGGGGGATCATTATGGACCTTTGAAAGGTTATTAGCCTAGTTCAGTGTGATCGAAATCAGCTTGAAGTATGTGGATGGATTTAAATGTGAATATGGTCTCTATATTAGGCCATATGTGTTCACTTCAGCAATACGTCCTTATGGAAGAGTAGTCGGGGTGTTATTTCTTCGTCAGCCATTTCATGTAATGATATATCGTGTCGTGTGAGTTATGAGATGGCTTGGTAAATTTCTTATGTGATAAGGTTCCGCGTAGAGATGATGTTATATGAGCAGGATGTCTCTTGAGATTCAGATGGTATATTGCACCTCAGTTGTGCTTGAGTTTCGTAGCTTATTGTGCTACATGTGCCCTTAGGGATGGTATTATGCACTTAGTGTGCTCGTGGCCGAAATTTGGTATTTTATTGTAATGAGCAATTTAGCTCGATGTGAATCTCCTTGTGTGAATTCTACATGTAGATCGGGTGACACGCCGACATGGGTATGTTATTTGGATCGTGTGGCGCCGCCATGGTTATGTTGTGTGGATCGGGTGGCACACCGCTATGGTTATGCTGTTTGGATCAGGTTGCACACCGCAACAGTGTGATGTTCAGTACAGTTCCCCATATCTATTTTTATGTATTTTGTTTCCTATTTTCTGAGGAAGCTCATAATAGTATGTTGACCGCGTCGCATATATGATTCGCGAGTGGGGTAATTGAACATCCTTTTTGGAGTTCGTTTTCCTTTGTATCACATTCTAATTGGTAGCCTATTGGTTCATTGTGGCATCATATGAGACTTTTGATTATGTCTGGGGTGGCTTATTGCCCGAGCAGTTCGTACTGGATGAGACGATATCGTTAGATATAGGATCAGTGCAATTGACTATATGGAGTATATTAAGGGGCTAAGACCATTATTTGGTTCAAAATGAGGTGACGATTCTTGTTAGGGGTATAGACCCAATGATTTGTTTATTCGGCCATCGGTATGAATTTCTGCACATCACTTCCGTCATGGCAGTATCGTAAGAATTAGAGAAAGACCTATGTAGGTCATGAGGTGCGATGAGGGCATCGGATTCGTGAAATTTCGATTAATTTTACCAGAGAATGTTATTGCGGTCCTGTGAGTAAAGGGGTGCAAGTTGTGACTTCAGCTAAGGTATGCAGTCATGTTTTGGGGCTGCGTATAGTTATTGATACGGTGAGCGTATGTTGGAAACAGACCTAACATAGAATTCCGGATGTTGGAATTGGACTCTAAGGCTTATTTTCTTGAATAAAAGGAAATATCTTCAGAATTGATGGAGCTAATGTGCTCAACTGAGTTGTGGTAGCACGGGAAGGTGCATGAGGTGTTAAACAATGATTTCAAATTACTTCAGTGTAGTTCTCAGCACGTTCGAGGACGAACGTATGTTTAAGTGTGAGAGAATGTAACGACCCAACCGGTCGTTTTGAGCTCAAGTGTGTCATTCAGTAGTTTGAGGCCATGAGAAGCCTCATTTCAGGAAATATGACTTGTACGCGTGGTCGGAATTGAGTTTTGAGAAGTTCGAAGTTGATTTGAGAAGAGAATTCTCATTTCGGAAGCTTAAAGTTGAAAGAATTAACTTGGATTGGATTTTTGAGTAAACGACATTGGAATCAGGATTCGAAGGTTCCAGCAGGTTCGTATGACGATTTTGGACTTGGGCGTATGCCCAGATCGAGTTTTGGAAGACCCGACAGCGTTTAGGCGCCAATTGTGGAAGTTAGTATTTTGGAAGAAATTTCATAAGTTTGGCTTGAAGTGCGTTTCAGTGTTATCGATGTCCGTTTGGGATTCCGAGTCTGGGAAAAGCTCCGTATGATGATTCTGGAGTTGGGAGCACGATCAGAAGTGAATTCGGAGGTCCGCAGGTCATTTTGGAGCCATTTAGCTAAAGATAGAAATTTGAAGGTTTTTGAGAAGTTTGACCGGAAGTGGACTTTTTGATATCGGGGTCGGAATCCGATTTCGAAAGTTGGAGTAGGTTCGTAATGTTGAATATGACTTGTCTACAAAATTTGAAGTCAATCGGACGTGATTTGATAGGTTTAAACATCGAAAGAAGAAGTTTGAAATTCTAAAGTACATCAAGCTTGGATTGGAGATCGATTCCTGATTTTAGCATTATTTGATGTGATCTGAGGCCTCGAGCAAGTCCGTAATGTGTTTTGGGACTGGTTGGTACGATTGGTTGGGGTCCCGGGGGTCTCGGGTGTATTCTTGGTGGTTAACGGATCGAATTTAGGTAAAAAGCTGATGTTGGTTGCTGGTATCTGGTTTCCTTCTTCGCAAACGCGAAGGGATTCTCCCGAACGCGAAGAGCAAAGCAAGAGGCTTCTGGATTTGTCCTTCGCAAATGCAAAGAGGGAACCGCAAATGCGAATGGGTGCGCTGAGCTGCTATGCGAACGTGGGGGAGAGATCGCGAACGCATAGAAGGAAAACTAGTCCTATCATTGGCCCACGCAAACGCGAGGCCTGGTATGAGAACGCGAAGGGGCTGGGTAACTGGCCTTCGCGAACGCGAGCGACAGGCCGCGAACGCGAAGAAGGGCGGACTTGGGGGGCTGGGCATAATGTTTAAAATTAAGGTTTGAGTTCATTTTACCCATTTTTCTCTTGGCTTGGGCGATTTTTGGAGCATTTGAAGAGGGGGTTCTGTCATTCATCATGAGGTATGTAATTTATGCTAGCTTTGAGTTAAATACAAGGTTTATATATAGATTTAGACATGAAAATTTGTAGAAAACTTGAGGTTTGAGGGAAAACCTACAAATTGATATTTCTTGAAATTTGACCACGGTTTTAGGTATGAAATTGAGATTAAATTATATATTTGAGTTCGTGAGGTTATGGGTGAAATTATTCTTCGAAAATTCGGGAAATTCGGGCACGTGGGCCCGAGAGCGTTTTCGTTAACTTTTTGATCGGGGTTAGGAATTGTTATAAATTGGATTGTAATGAAGAATTGAGTATATATTAATGGATTGGTATCATTATTGGCTAGCTTTGGAGCTTTGTTCATCAGTTCGAGTCTTCGGAAGAACGTGGAATGCCTGTTATGGATCTTCGGACCTTGTAAGAGGGAATTGTCCCTATAGGTGAATTAATTGGATATTTACTCCTATTTGTGGGGGCTACGTACGCACAAGGTGACGAGAGTCCGTGCGTAGCTACTATTATGCTATTGTCCAGGTAGTTAGGACCCAAAAGCATGCTATACTTGGATTATTTGTGAACCTATTGATAACTTGAATTGCTTAAATCACATCGAATTAGTAAATAAATTTCTAAACAGATAAAATTTTATTTTCTTAAATGGTTAAAAGAAGATTTGTTTTTGTTGGATAATTACTCCGTGTGGACTTCTTGATTGACTGTCTGTGTGTTTATTTTTGGAACGGGTCGAACGCCTCGACAGATTAAATAGATACATCTATGGTTCGCGTCGTTCGACCCTCGGCATTGCACATTTTATTTTCTGTTGGAGCAAGCCGTACGCCTCGGTATGTTTTGCGCATGCTTGTATTGCTGCCTTGAACTTATTAAAGTTGTTATTGCCTTTTACTGGCTTGAGAATATTTGGATAAATAACGAAAAGGAAATTTTGAAAATTTCCTATAAAAGAAATAATTGTTTACTTGTTTCCTTGTATTGGATTAAAATCATGTTTATAGAAATTTACAATTTCTTGTATTATTGGCATCACATTATTGGACCCTTAGTAAGTGTCGAAGTCGACCTCTCGCCTCTACTTCTTCAAGATTAGAAGGGATACTTACTGAGCACACGTTGTTTTTGTACTCATACTACACTTCTGTGAATTTTTGTTGAACAGACTCACGTGTTATTAGTGGCCTACTGGGTGTAGCAGCACGAAAGATACTGGAACTAGGTGAATTGCATTATTCGAGGCGGCCCGCAGCTAGTATTGTCTCTTTCAAAATATTATATTTACTTTATGTCCACTATATTCCGGACTAATGTTGTATATTATTTCTATCTTAGTAAATGCTCATGCACTTGTGATATCGGGTTCTGGGATGGTTTTGAAATATTTTGTATTATTTGCTTATTATTAATTTGAATTGAAGCGGTTATCTCTTTTTTTATTCATAAAAATTGGAGGAAAATCTTAGTTTTCAAGATTTTTAAAATGAGAAGTTCATCAAGTAATTTGGTTGGTTTGTCTGACAGCAGTGTTCGACGACATCACGACCCTTAATAGATTTTGGGTCGTGACATAAATCTTATAGTCACATAAATTATTTATACTGCTCAAAAGTCAAGATAGAGTGACAAACATAATTTAAAATAGTTGTAGATATATAGTATGACAAATGTAGATATGTTATTTTTTTTAGATTGGAGGAGTGTATAAATAAGAGATTGGTGCAACATCGCAGAAGCTATGGAGCGCTACTGTGGAACTACGCTAGGAAGAAGCAAGAAAATGGTGCAATTAGTGAAAGTGAGGTGACTGGCAGATTAGCAAGGAAAAAAGGTGCACCAGTTGTGAACGAGATACCACAAGTCTGGAAGAAGAAGAATTAGTTGTAATATTTTATGGAACATGTAGTTAAATTATTTAGTTGCAGCTAGTTTTGTAGAAAGATAGTAGACAAGTTTATGAACAAGATTGATGAAGTTTAATTGTAGCAGATTTGTGCTACAATTATTTTACCCTTTATTTTTTTTATTTTATCCAGTATACTAGTTCAAACAACGGGAAAACATTATGTTGTTTTTATATTTCACTTGTTGAAAGTAAGTAGTACTTTATCTAATTATTGTTACTGGTTAACTCCTTTTCAACTTAATTATTATGTAGTTACTCTGTCAACTCCATATTATGTAGTTATTTTGTAGATAAATTGTAACAATCATTAACAACTATCGATGGGTGCTAGAGATAATAAAATAATTGTGTATTGTATATATAGAAATAATTCACAAACCAATCAAGCTATGAAAGTATTAACTCAATATAGAATACTAATTAAACAAAATATTTCAAACTAACTACATTTAAGAGTTGAAGGTGCCTAAACTATTACACATCAAATATAATTCTCCTGAACACATCAACAGTCTTCATAAGACTCTTTCCTTTGCCTTAAAGAAACCAAAACATGTGCACAAGGAAGTTTATCAAGCTGGAATTGCCCACAGCTACATCTCTTGTTTTCAAGACAAATAATATAGTGCTTCACACCATCTATCACTGTATGGATATGATCTATTGAAGCCCTCACAAACAATTACATTACAAATAAAAATAATTCACATAAAATCAGAATACAAAATATCTACAAATTATCTTTTTGTCGTTTATAGAAATTTTGTAGTTAATTTGTAGAAATATTGAAATTTTGTATTTCATATTGAACTACATATGTAGTTTTATTGTTTAAATATTGTAGATAGAATGAAATTCAATATATATATATATATATATATATATATATATATATATTTGACATGTATTTTTTTGTACAAATATTGTAGATAATTTGTAGATAAGTAATATATAACCAAAACATGTATTTTTTTTGTACAAATATTGTAGATAATTTGTAGATAAGTAATATATAACCAAAATTCGATAGTAATGTAACAGAACAAACCTGCAACTGTGTTCGAATTGGTGATACTCAATTCCAAATTGAAATCACGTACTGTTATACAGTGGATATGTTCCTAAGCTTTTGTTTTTCTTTTTTGTCTCCATGTGTACACGAACACCCATATCATTCCTAATTTCCATTGGAGGACAATGTTCGTTGACAATGTATTTGATTTCTATTATTTTTCGGATGTATCTATCATTAGATGCTCTGCTATTGTAGAATTCAATAGGCTATAACTCGCATCCTCGCCGACTACATTTCCATCGACCTGAAAGTTTCTACATCTCCCATAGCTATCCCAATTCCCATTCAGTTGAAGCATAATTGGGATTTTCGACATAATTGCGTTTGTTACACAAGAATTGTAGCTAATTTAGTCGCTTTTGAATTGTGAAATCAGAAAAACCAGTGAAATAGAGTATTGTCGTAAAAACAGAGTAGTGAATTTTGGAAAGAATCGGGCGAAATTTGATAGAGATATTTGCATTTGATAAGATCTGGATGAATCCTTAATATCCCAACATTCGTGCGCCTATTAAAGGAATTATACAGCCAACATGATTCTATTTTTAATGATTTGTTTATATTTTATAGAAAAATATTAGCAGGGCGGGTAAATTGCAAACTATGGACATTTTTCGTAATATAGTTTCCTATATGGTATAGGAACGAAAATTTCCAAAAAACAAATAGCCAAAGTTGTGACGACCCAAAGGGTCATCACCGGATTCCTCCCTTTTTATATGCTTTCGAGGCCTTGAAAACCTTAATTTTAGTTGCCTTGATTTGTGTGCACAATCCGGACGCGTAGCCGAAAAGTTTTTATGTTGAAATATGTAAAAGATTTGAAGAATTTTGATATTAATATTGTTAAAGTTGACTTCGGTCAACATTTTGGGTAAACGGACACGAACCCATTATGTGACGGTCCCGGAGGGTCCATAAGAAAATATGGGACTTGGGCGTATTCCCGGAATCGAAATCCGAGGTCCCGAGCCCGAGTAAAGAATTTTTGAAAAAAATTATTTTTCTGAAAATGATATGAAAATTTGAAATGAAAATGAGTTAGGAAATATAGGTATCGGGCCCGTATTTTGGTTCCGGCGCCCGTTACAGGTCTTAAATATATTTTAGGGGCTTTCTATGAAATTTGATCGAAATCGGACGTCGTTTGACGTGTTTTGGACCTAAATATCTAAAGTTAGAAGTTTGAAATAAAAATGATGATTTTAGGGCTTGATTCATTGGTTTTGATGTTGTTTTGGCGATTTTATGGTTCGAGTAAGTTCGTGGGATGTTGTTGAGTTAGTGCGTGTGTTTGGTTAGGAACCCCGAGGGCTCGGGAGTGATCCGGAGGTGGTTCGGGGTGGTTTTTGCACTTAGAAACATAGCAGATTTTCTGCAATTTTTACCCAGAAAATCCCTTCTTCGCGTTCGCACTCCTGTCCCGCGTTAGCGTAGCTTCCATGGTTTCCCTTCTTTGTGTTCGTGGACATGTCCCCGCGTTCGCGTAACCCAAGTTTTCCCCTCACCGCGTTCGCGATTCCCCTCTCTCGTTCGCGTACAAGCCGATCCCAGACCCAGACCCTTCTTCTATGCATTCGCGATCAGCATCTCGTGTTCACGATGCTTTGACCATTCCACCCTTCACCAACGCGGCCCCATTCCCGCGAACGCGAACGGCATTTTTGCCCAGTGAATTTTAAAGTTTAAAACAGAACAGTAGCTCGGGATTTAGCCATTAATTCACACGAGCTCTTCACTCCAACACCCCATAGACGATTTTGAAACTCCTTTTCTTCCATAGCTTCTTGGGTAAGTGTTCTTAACTACATTCTCTCTTAATTTCTTAATATAATCACTAATTTCCTAGCCCTAAATCATGAATTCGAAGTAGAAATTGGGGGTTTTGGGTAGAGTTAGGGCTTTGGGGATTTTGGGTGATTCAGCCTCAATTTGGGGTCAAATCTTGAAATAAATTATATATTTGAACTGGTGGGGTTATGGGTGATTGGGTTTGGTCCGAGCCTCGAGTTTGGACCATGTGGGCCCGGGGTCAAATTTTGGTATTTTTGGAAGAATGTTAGGAATTTCGTTTCTAGGCTATGGAATTATGATTTGAGCCCTAATTGATATTATTGAACTAATTATGCCTAGATATCATTGTTTCGGAGTTGGATTGTAGAGGAAAGGCGGTATTATAGAGTTAATTGCTATTCTTTGATCGAGGTAAGTGCTTGTTCTAACTTTGGCTTGAGGGAATAGGATTAGGATATAATTTGCTAACTGCTAAATGTGCAGTACAGTGTATAGGCATGGTGACGGTTATCAATGCACCAGAGTCTAGCATGACCGTGAGTCTTAAATGTGTTTAATTCGGATTTGGTGATACATCTGCCTTGCTTAATTGATAAGTTTCATATAATGTGATTAGTTGAGGAAGAATTGTGACTGGTATATCATTATAGCGGTGGCTCAAACTAGAATTGTTAATTGAGTAAGAAGTGATTAAAAGAGTAAGTGTTATGATTATTCCCTTGCCAGGACACGTAGTCTATTATTGTTGTTGCTCCCTTGCCGGGATTTAAGCATTATATGTATTCTCCCTTGCCGGGATATTTGGGTTGTTAGTTGTACCCTTGCCGGGTTATATCGTTATGTCGTTGAATTCCCTTAATGGGGCCTCCTCTAGAAAGATTATATATTATGAAATGGGATCGTGTGGCACGCCGTCCACTTATGAATTATGAAATGGGAGCAAGTGGTACGCCTACCACGTGATTTTATGAAATGGGATCGAGTGGTACGCCTACCACGTTATATTATGAAATGGGAGCGAGTGGTACGCCTACCACATGATATATATGAAATGGGAGTGAGTGGTACGCTTACCACGTGATATATGAAGTGGAGCGAGTGGTACGCCTACCACGTGATATATGAAATGGGAGCGAGTGGTACGCCTACCACGTGATATTATGAAGTGGGAGCGAGTGGTATGCCTACCACGTGATTTTATGAAATGGGATTGAGTGGTACGCCTACCACGTGATTTTATGAAATGGGATCGAGTGGTATGCCTACCACGTGAAATTATGAAATGGGATCATGTGGCACGCCGGCCACTTATATTAAACTATAGGATCGTGTGGCACTCCGACCACTTATATTAAACTATGGGATCGTGTGGCATGCCGACCACTTATATTAAACTATGGGATCGTGTGGCACGACGACCACTTATATAGTATTGATGTAGTCTCGTTGATATTCCCGTTGGTTTGTTTTCATTGTATTTCCCTCGAGCATGCCGCTTCCCAGCTTTAATTGATGTCTTCTGCTGTTATTTTTGTTGTTCTCATATATATATGTATATATCTGCACAAGTTGTTTATGGTAGGTCCTGTCTAGCCTCGTCACTACTTCGCCGGGGTTAGGCCAGGCACTTACCAGCACATGAGGTCGGTTGTGCTGATACTACGCTCTGTGCATCTTTTTGCACAGATCTAGGAGCAGCTTTTGGACCTCAGTAGCAGTATTGATCGGGCGCTGATTTCAGTCTAGGGATTTCTGAGGTAGCCTAGATGACGTCCGCAGGCCGGAGTCCCTTTCCTACTTTACTTCGTTTGTTTGCCTTGTATCGAGACAAATACTGATGTATTTCATTCAGACTTTTATTTTAGTACTCTATAGTAGTTCGTGAATAGTGACACCAGACTCTAGGTAGTGGTGTGTTCAGACTTCCGCATTTTTATTTTTAGTTTTATAAGTTTAAAGACTTTCGCTTTATATTTAATTGTTCTTGTCTTATTTATATTATCGCAAATGTTATCAGAAAATTGTTTAAAATATTTGGCTTGCCTAGCTTCGATAATAGGCGCCATTACGTCTCCCGATGGTGGGAAATCCGGATCGTGACAAAAGTAATAGACTTCAAATGGTATTATTAAGAAAAGGAAAAATATTTTATTTTTTATGCAATGACTATTTGTTTTAACTATGTATTTATTCTTTTCCAAGTCATATCTGTAAAATATTTGGTTGGATTTTATTATTTTTACCAACAAAAATTTTTGGTCAAACTAACTGAATTCAAACTGTGTCTTTTTTTTTAATTTCTTCTTAAGATGTAATTATTATTATTTGTTCTAATTGAGTATTTCTTCTTCTTTCCACCAAATATATAAAAATAACTTTATTACATGTACACCCATCGAATCCTTTTAATGGTTACTCTAATCAACACGTATTCTTATGAATACTTCAGAACAAAATTCATGGTCTTTGTTTAACATGATTTTTTTTATTCATGCCGCCCTTTGATTAGAAGAATTTATGTCGTCCTTATTCAACATTGGCTTCCAATCATAAGCCTAGCATCCCCTTACGTTACTGATAATAGGTGAATTGAACTATAATTAGGCCTTAAAGAACCACCTTTTTGTATAGTTTTTATGGTAAAAGTGATAACAAAATGCTCTGATTAGTGCTTTTCATTCTTTGTAGGTTATATACGACAAGAGAAGGCTATGGAGTACTTTTGGGATCAAATATGGAGAAAAAGAGGCCAATCATAAAATATCCGCCAAGTGAACCACGCGAAGGCAGCTCAAACCAAGTCTAGAGAAGGACTGCCGCGGTCCCGGCGTAACCGCGGCAGAAGGCAATCGCGGACAAATGAAGATTCAGAGAGGGTATTTGGCCGCGGTCCTGGCGTGGCCGCGGTAGGACCGCGGCACAAGGCAATTGCAGATAATCGCAGATTCAGAGAAGGTGTTTGGGTGCGGTTCTAGCGTGGCCGCGGCAGAACCGCGGTAGGAGGCAGAAACTTCAGGGACTTAAGTGCAAAACATGGGATGTTTAGCCCAAAACCCTATTTTAAACACTAGACTTCGCCCAAAGGAGGCATGTATCGTTTTAGAGAGTACTTTGGCAAGAAAAACAAGTATGAGAGATTACCCAAAATATCATATCTTCTTCTTATTTATTTTTCATGCAATTATGATTATGAATATTGTTCTAGTTTATTTACGCATAGTTATGAGTAGCTAAATCTTTTGTCTAGGGTTTTGATGGAACCTATTGAGGGATGAACTTCTTGTTTATGTGAATATAGTTTGCCAGTTTTAATCTCTATTTGTTCAACTACATGTTTGTTGTAGTTAATTGACAGGATCCTCAATTAGCTGTGCCTATTTAGTGTGCATAACTCGGGAGAGAGTGCATATTTGGGTAATTGTTGAACAACACCACTCCCAAAGTATAAGAGGGATCTATAACTGCGGGTTTAAAGGCGAGATTAGGAATAACAAAGCCTTGGGTGCAATCTTAAGTGAACTGTAATAAACAAAGCTAGCTAGTGTATCTCGGGAGAGTGCATTTAGTATATTACTGTGATTACTCAGGAGAGATTTACGGTAAGAAGAGCATTCATGATTGATAGAGATGTGTTGGTGAATTTGTATGAAACATAAAAAGAAGGAATTCCATCAATAGGGGAAATCATTACCTTAGCGCTTTCTCATTATTGTTTTCAACTTAACCTCTTTAGTTTATAGTTATTTATTTACTGTTAATCTTAGTTATTAAAAACACCATCAACTGTGATTCTCAACGTTTGGAAAATTGATGCTAAAGAGTTTAGTAGGTCTAACGCTAGTGATTGGGTTCCCTGTGGATTCGACCCTGGGCATAATACTCAGGTTATATTTGCAACGTCCGCATTGTCTTTTTATAAGGCATAGCGTGATCAAATTTTGGCGCTGTTGCCGGAGAATTAATGGAATAATCAATTACAATTGAAAGAAATATAAAACTTCTTAGTGTAGTCATTTTTCTTTATACCCAATTTTTCATTGAAATTTTAACGGTTGTTGACTTTGTTGCATAGGTGCATGCCTAGAAATCATCGAGATCTGGTGAATTATACGAAGCATTATTAGATCCCGAGAAAGTTTTCAAGGCCTTGAATCGGGCCAGCCGGAAGAACAACCAGCAACCACTCATCGAGAAATTTGAAACAGTCATGGGCAATCACGAGGAATAACCAGTTGTACCAATAGTGTTAGAAGCTACTCTCTTTGACTGGGCACAACCCATAACTGACAATCTGGCCACTGCCATTGTTGTGCCCGCGATTCAAGCTGAATCGTTCCAGATCACGAATAACATGTTGCACTTGTTGCAAAACAAGGGACTCTTTTCTGGGACACAAATCGAAGATCCTCAACAGCACTTGAAGAACTTCTTGTCTATCTGCAAAACCCAAAGTCAGCCAAACGTAACTCCGGAAGCAATTAAGCTGTTATTATTTCCATTCTCAGTGACAGGAGCTTCCCAGGTCTGGCTAAACTCACTCCCCATAAACTCTATAGCAACTTGGGATGAGTTAGTCAAGCAATTCCATAACAAGTTCCACCCACCCAACAAAACTGCTCAACAAATTGACGATATTGTAAGCTTCAAACAGAAACCAATGGAGACACTGCACGAGACATGGGGGCGGTTTAAAGGAATGTTGGTTATATGTCCACACCATAGTATTCCAGATCAGATATTGGGACAACGGTTTTACATGGGATTGTCAGATAGCATGAAGAACATTATGGATGCCTCAGTTGGTGGGGCATTCTTGAGCAAAACATAGAGAGAAGGTCAGAGTCTGCTTGACAAGATGGCACAAAATTCAGGATGGACGACCAGGAATGCACCTATCACTTCAATGGTTCACTCAGTGCCTCTTAATCCATCAAATTCCATGGCTGAAAATATGGCGACCTTACTGACACAGATGAGCATACTCACTAAAAAGGTGGAGGAATCAGGGCAGAAGCAGTAAGTGCATATTGTAGATACTACCAATGAGGGCTTGTGCACATATTGCATTTAGTTAGCCAATTGGTAACCCTTGAAATGCAGAACATGATCATAGTCAACACCCTGAAGATATGAACTATGTGTCAAACTATGGAGGCCAGAGATAGGGTAGTTAGAATTGGGGTCAACAGACGCAGTAGCAATACAGACCAGCTCAGCCACAATTTAACACCGGGAACATGGGAGGTATGAGACCCCCACTCAACATGGAAACTTACCAAGGCCACATGGATACAATAATCACAATCAATAGCAAGGGTATCACCCACCTCAGCAGCAGCATGGTAGAAGGCAAAAAGATGGGTTCGCTAGACTTGAAGCAATGATGCAGCAGGTTATTGGGTCTAATGCAAAAATAAATGAAAGAGTGGATGGACATGATGCAGCAATCAAAAATATTGAAGTGCAAGTGGGCCAGATTTCAATGTCTCTAAACAATCGTCCTCAGGGGACATTACCTGCAGACACCCAGATAAATCCAAAAGATCAGGGCCCAAAGCAGCTGATGACGGTGAGTCTACGGAATGGCAGAGACCTGGATGTAGAGAAAGAGAGAGCTAGAGAAACTAGACAGGCTAAGACACTCATACCAGTACCCATTGAGCTGGATGAGTCAACGAAACTGACAGAGGTGACAGTCCAGCCTGCTTAGGAAGGAAAGAGCATTCAGCAGGAGATGGAGAAAGTAGCTGAGCCAGCACAAAAGTCAATAGTTGAGATAGTAGCTGATAAAAATCAATCCCAAGTGGTTGGGAAGAAGAGACCTCATGCACCCTTTCCGCAGAGGTTGGCCAAGCATCAAAAGGAGCAGCAATACAAGAAGTTCTTTGAAATGCTTAAACAAATCCAGGTAAATATACCATTGATTGAATCTTTAAAGGAGATGTTGGGTATGAAAAAATGATGAAGGACTTGATGTCCAAACCAATGGGGAATTGCTACACCAAAAACCAAGGGGGAATTGCTACACCACCTAACAAAAGAAATTAACACAACTAAAATAGCATGGAAAGTCACTGAGACGATCTTCTCACCCCACACTTAAAATTGTGCATTGTACTCAATGCACATTATAACTATAAGAGGGAAGAAAAGCCCCCTGGTAGGCCAAAGGCCGAAGCAATAGAATCTCATGGGGGTACTCAGACTTCTCCTAGTCCTGGTCCTTTGTGCGGGTACCTCACACTTAGTTCCAACCAATGATTTGTTATTGCATCTTTCCAATGGCTTTGCATTCCTTGTTTCTAAAAATCAAATATCGACACTACAAGAATAATACAATAATAAAAAATAAACTAAGTTAAAATAAAATAAAATTGTGTTGCCTCCCAACAAGTGCTTGATTTAAAGTCACGGCACGACGTGAATCACTTTTTGCCTCCACCCCGAACTTATGAATTGAAACCCGAGTTTTGATCCAAGCTTCTGATTATGGTCATGGGGCGGTGGAACGAATCTAATTGGACCAAGCAACCATTGCATTATTTTAATCTTCTTGGCTTTTAGATGAGGTATGTAGTCCTGTTTTTCTGGCAATAAGAATTCCAGAATATATGTACCTTGTTCCTCATTCCTTGACTCTTCAATTGGTTCGGATGACTCTATTTCTATATCATCAACCAAACATAATGTGGAAAAATGGATACTAGCCAAGAAGAAAATGATTTAGCTGCAGAAATCGCCATCATAATGGAGGATTTAAAAAAATATGAGGATGAGCTAGAGGAGGAGGTTAGAGTAGAACACCAACAATCAATTGAACTAGATTTTGAGGATGTTGATGTTCAAGAAATGAGCCTAGAATCAGCTAAGGGCGTTGATGATATAAATTTTGTTGACTCTAGTATGATTGATGTTGAGGATGTTGAAAGTCCTGAAGTTCATGTATTTGAGCGCATTGGTCCATACAGC
Source organism: Nicotiana glauca (assembly GCA_026770625.1). Classification (NCBI taxonomy): domain Eukaryota; kingdom Viridiplantae; phylum Streptophyta; class Magnoliopsida; order Solanales; family Solanaceae; genus Nicotiana; species Nicotiana glauca. The sequence continues at coordinate 253,811 of MU772665.1, read as the reverse complement.
ACTTTACAAGGTTCAATGTGAGTACCTGTATCTTGCCTTTCTATCTGCAACTGTATTTTATCATATTGTTCCATAAGGCATTTTAGCGTATCCTCGATATCTTTTAGGTCCTCATACCTGAGTTCTTCATTCCTATTAACTTTACAATAAAAAGAAGAACCATAAAAGTAAGGGGTTGGGGGGAAATAAGAAATAAAAGCACAACCATGAATGTGACCATCTTGAGCACCACATATATCACACACATTCCACATATAAGATTGAGCTGGTGCACACAACTCGCTCTCGGAAATATTTTGATAATTTTGTCCTGGGTGGTTTCCTCCACAATATGCATAACGAGGATCAAAAGTAGAATTACCAACATCCAAGTTGTCATAATTCCATGATGCCATTTTTTTTAAATTAACAAATAAAATTAAAATAAAGAAAATAAAAATTTTGTACCAAGTCATATAAAGGAAATTCAATATATGAGTGAAATCAAAGAAAATTGACTATAGTTCAGAATTTTGTATTTTCCTCCAACTACAATTGATAGTACTGTTAATTCCCCGGTAACGGTGCCAAAATTTGATCACGCTCAATTGTGTCTATTTAAATACTAAGCGGCCGTTGCAAATATAATTCAGGGTATTATGCTCATAGTCGAATCCCACAAGGAATTAATGTATCAAGAGAAGTCTTCGAAGTACTAAATTCTTATTAGTCAACCTTCTCAAAATTTGTGAATACAAGTAGTGTTATAATTACTACGATAGCTAATAGAATCAATAAAACGAATGTTAATTAATACGCAAGTGTAGACAATTGGAATAAAGGCTTAAGGTAATGGCTTCCCTCGTTGTAGATTTCCTTAGTTGTATATTTCTTATAGCTATGAATTAGTTTCCTCTATCAATCATGAACTCTCCAGCTATCATAACCCTCTCTCAAGTAATTATGATAATTTACTAGACGCACTCTATCAAGCAACGCTAGCTAGATTCGCATTACAATTTACATAGATTGTACCCGAGGTATCGTTATCTCTACTACAACCTCTAAACCCTTGGTTATGACTCTCGCCTATACTCCGGGAGTGATGTTGTTCAAACAATTACCTAAAAATGCACTCTTTCTCAAGTAGATGCATAATAAATAGGCATGGCTAATTGAGGATCCTTTCAACTAACCAAAATCAAAACGTAGTTGAACTAACTGAGATTAACTAACTCAAAACTATATTAATATCACAATAAGTTCATCCACAACGGGTTCAATCAAAACCTTAGATTAAAAGAGTTGGCTACTCATAACAATGATAAAAACTACAAAAGAATTCATGAACAATAGTAAAAATCACCATAAAAGGAGATATGGTGTAACGACCCAACCCATCGTCTCATGTGTTACCGCCACGTTTCCCCCATTTTTTATGCTTCTTCATGTTTCATTATCAGTATTTGGTGTGGTAGAGTTGATTTAGATTGGTTTTGGTATAAAATGAGACTCTTAGTCATTTTAAGGAATGTTTGGTTTGGAAAAGTCAATCGGACATTGACTTATGAGTTAGAAGGCTTGGATGTGATTTTTGGCGATTCGATTAGCTTCAGAAAGTGATTTTTGACTTAGGAGTGTGATCGGAATTGATTTTGGACGTCCGGTGTAGAATTAGGCTTGGATTGGCGAAGTTAGTATTTTGGCGATTTTTGGTTGATAGGTGAGATTTTGATCCGGGAGTCAAAATGGAATTCCAAGTGTTGCTGTAGCTTCGTTGGGTGATTTGGGATGTGTGTGCAAAATTTGAGGTCATTCGGACGTGTTTTGGTTGGGTTTTTGATCGAATGCGTGTTTTGGAAGTTTCGAAAGAACTTAGGCTTGAATTAGATGTAATTTAATGATTTTGGTGTTAGTTGAGGTATTTTGACGATTGGAGCAAGTTTGGATAATTTTTTAAGACATGTAGGTGCTTTTGGTTGAGATCCCGGAGGCCTCAAGGTGATTTCTGATGGTTAACGAGAAGTTTGGAGTGTTAAAATGCAGCAGAAAATTGTAGAGTATTTTTGTTCTATGCGATCGCACAGGGTGTCATGTGATCGCATAGAAGGAAATTTGAGGGGCTGTTTGGTTGTTCAATGCGATCGGGGTGGGAGGCTTGCGATCGCACAGTGTAAAGGCATTGTGCTATGCGATCGCATGGAGGACTATGCGATCACATAGGGTTAAAATTTGGGGGCAGAAAATTTGTTCTGTGCAATCGCAGGGGCTTGATTGCAATCGCATAGAGTTAGCTACAGTGACCTGGACAGAATATTTTAAAACATTTCATTCGCGATTTTGGGGCTCATTCACTCCATTGTTGGTCCTTTTGAGAGCTTTTTGAAGGAAATTGAAGAGGGATTCAAGAAGAATCGATTGGAGGTAAAGTTTTTGAACTTAAAACTCGTTTTTATTGTGAAATCCACCTAGAAATTCATGGATATTAAGTTAAAAGTGGAAGAACTAGGGCTTGAGTTTTGAGATTTTTAAATTGGAATTTGAAGGGCCATTTGAGGTCGAATTTGGGAGTTTTTGGTATGTATGGACTCGTGGCGACATAAGGAACCCAGTGATGTGAAATTTTTGAGATTTGAGAAGTGGGCCCGGGGCTCGGGTTTTGGTAATTTCGGGATTTATGCCCGTTATTGATTGTTTTCGCTTGGGCTTTGTTCCCTTAGCATATTGTGATGTATTTGCTCTGATTTTGGTTAGATTTGACGCGCGTGGAGGCCGATTTGAGGAGAAAAGGCGCCGCGAGCTAGAGATTTCGCCAGTTCGAGGTGAGTAATGATTGTAAATGATATTCTGAGGGTTTGAAACCCCAGACTTGCATATCATAGTGCTATATTGAGGTGACTTTTATGCCGAATAGCGAGCGTGGGGTAGAGCACCATTGGAAATTGTGACTCGGTCCATCCCGATTAATGAATTTACTACGTATTTGACTAAAATTACATCGTCATAATTTGGGTTGATTGCTATACTTGGGCTTCGTGCCAATTATTTGAACCCTTCGGAGATTGTTGTTGAAAATTCCTCACTGATTTAATTATATGTTTGAACTCAGTCATGTATTTTCCATTGTTTTAAAACTCAACCAATTTGTTATGCCTTAAATACCTGAAATGATATTTCCATAAAATGTTTTGGGCTGAGCATCATATTTTACTGTTGCCCGAGCAACTTACGTGATTTTTGTTGTTTGAGTAAGGCCGAGGGCTTGTATTTGTGAGGATACTTATGGATCGGGCTGCACGCCGCATCAGTGCTACATTGATATTGAGGCCGAGAGCCTGATTGATGCCACGAAATGGCTTGATATTGTGCTTGGGCTGTAGGAGCCCCTCCAGAGTCCGTACACGCCCCTAGTGAGTGTCATCGACGTTAAATAGATCGGGTTGCATGCCGCAGCGGTATACGCATCGGGCTGCACGCTGCAGCACTACCGGTACTGTTTGATGTGTTTACCTTGTTCCACTTGTGTGCCATTATATGTTGTTTGTGCTTCTTCTTACAATATTCACCTATTGTTCTGGTACTATCTGATAACCGAGTGTGGTGCCCGAGAGGCGGACTTCTGTGCCTATCTGCACTGTTTGTTTTGCATTCAATTGTATAACTATTGAAAAGGTCATTTTCAAAAGAGGTTTTAAACTGATCTAAGATATTTCTAAAGGTTTTACAGCTTCACTGCTTTCTCTCAAAGGGCTTTTTCAATGCTCCCATATATCATGATGGTTTGCTTTACGCGATTTCTTATTGCTCAATTGTTATCTACTTTTATTACTCACTGAGTTGGAGTACTCACTTTACTCCCTACACCTCGCGTGCAGATGCATGTATTTGTTCACCCGGTAGCGGGTTTTGAGTTGGTTGAATATTTTGCTATTGTAGCTAAGCAAGGTGACCGCCAGCGTTCGTGGCACCAAATTTCTTCCTTTGAATCTAAATTCTATTCTGTATATTACTGGCCTTTTAGTTGTATTTAGACTCCTCTAGATGCTCGTGACTGGTGACACCCCGGTTTGGGCTGTGTTTGGGTTGTACTTCTGCTAATCATTATTATAAAATCATATTTAGGCTACGTATTCATGTTTAACTATTTTTGAAAAGGCAATTTGAGTCGGTTCACTAGCCTTGTTTTCACGAAAGGCGCCATCGCGACCAGAGCAGGGTTTGGGTCGTGACAAGTTAGTATTAGAGCCTAGGTTACTAGGTCTCACGAGTCATGAGCAGGTTTAGTAGAGTCTCGCGGATCGGTATAGAGACATCTGTATTTACCCTTGAGAGGCTACAGAACCTTTAGGAAAACTTCACCTTCTTGAATTCTTATCGTACGTCCTTGATTCAGCTTGAAAAGAAACTCTTGAAATTCCTTCCTTGCATTTGTAAGCGCACATGAGCGCTCAGTATCGGATATGCCTTGATGGCTTGTGATTCCCTGATCAACGGGCGAGATGTGATCTTTATGATTTTGATGTTGGGCCAGTCTGGAGAACTTGAGGCCGGATCTTGCCTATGGCTTGAGCACCGAGGTGCTGATTGTGTGAGCAAGTGTTTTGAACTTATATGTTTGGTATTGTCCCTATTAGCCGGAATGGTGGTTGGATATCCATGTAATGAGTATGTTAGTACTGCGAGATATATCTATATGACTTGGTAGTGACGAAGAAGTCTGCTGGATAATAGATAAACTGTTAAGTGTTCGTTTCCTATTATGATTTGATGTGTAGCCTGAGTATAGGCGCGTGAAGAATATTTCTGTATCTCCTAGTTGGGGAGTGAAGTGCATTACATGTGGCAGTATGAGTTCAGACCCAAGAAGACTAAATGACTGTGTAATGTGTATGATGGTGGAAAGTATGCCGAAATACTAAATTGAGGTGAAGCAAGTGGGTTATCTCCTGCGGAGTGTTCTTAAGTGGTATGATCCTTATGTGTATGTTAGAAGGTCTCATGTGTAATTGAAGGATATGTGTTGAAATTTAATAATTCGGGTCACTTAAGAGAGTGGACTCAACTGATGTGGGGATGAATGCGAGATTTGTAGAGGATTACAGTACTAGATGATCTGTGTTTTCACCAACTTGTAAATGATTTGAGTTTAATCTCACTACGGTATTGTGGCATCATTAGAGTAAAAGTGTTATGAGTTGTTGAGTGTGTCTTTATATATGGCTTCGAGCCAAGTTGGGGAGTTTGTTAGTAATTAGCTAATTGTACGGTCATGTGCTATGTTGGTTCTAGTTCATGGCATGCTGGCGAATCAATTCTAGTTGCGGAAATTGAGCCGAGGATGGCACGAGTGAAGCAAAATTTTGACAAAGTTTATATGGTGCCTCGTAGATATGTAAGAATTAGAGTATGTCTTAAGTTGTTGTTGGTAAGAATGCTCGGTGCATGAAGTAGGAAGATGTTTGTTTGTATTGGGATGAGGATCTCATTTTACAGTATCGGAGTGCCAATAAGGCACGAGTGGTTCTGTTCGTTAGGTCAGGTAATTTGCAGTTTGAATAAGAGTGAATGACTTTCGAGAATGGTTCTAATGTGTTCAAGATTCTACATGTGACAATCCGGTGTCTTAAGGTTATGCGTGTGGTTAGAGACTGTGTTTTCATTGGAAAATGTCAAGACTTGTTGTATTTTTATGTTAATTATGGGATTCTATGCATCAGTATTAGGAAAATAAAGGTAACAGATTTAGATTCGCAGGAAGTTCTTCATAGTAGATTATTTTTGGAATGTGGTGTTTCTGGGAATATTTGAGAGAATGTTCAGTGGCTCATGGGTTTGAGATAGTGTGGTCTTATGCTTGGGTCTCATGTGGTGAGCCTGGGTAGGGGCATTGTGGTGCTACAGCAAGAGGAGATATCAAGTTGAAAATGAATCAGAAGGAAATCTAGATAAATGAAGTAGCTTGTTAGTAGACCGAATCAGTATGGTAAGGATATGATTAATTCTTCGTATGTGTTCAAGGTAATGAGCCCTTACAAGTATTGTGCAGCAAAGCTTTTGAGTTCTGACAACTTGCTTAGCTCGGTTTGGATAGAAGGACTCAGTCCTGGCAGTTTAGCTTGTGCAAATGGAATTGGGAGAGAGTTCTTGTTGGGTTTTACCTCGATTTGGAGATGTATATTTTCTAAGGGCATGTGGAGCATGGAATGTGTAATGATTTTTCTTCTAGATGGTATCGATGGGAGTTCTTGACTAGTTGAGTGAGTAGATGTCTGTGGCTCATAAGGGAGATAAAGGTTTTCTTGCTATCGTTGGATGGTATGGTATATGCGGTATGTTATGGAGGATTGAGATTTGCGTGTTCGAGGTTTCAGTTCAGTTCTGAAAGGAAGTTCATAAAACTCCTAGGCAATGGGTAGCCTCAGATAATCAAGGAAATGATACTGCTAATTAGAAGTGATTTGATGAGAGTATACGTCTCAAGAAAAGGTAATATGATTAAATTGATGATACTTCGGTAGTATTGTGGCGCTTTCTTGTTAGATCGACTGTTGATATCTAAGTTTGTTTGATGGCACAAGCGAATTTTAGAATATCTTTCGTAGAATGATTGGGTACTTGAGGTGTGATGTATATTCATACGGCGGAATTTGGGATCAAGTATGGTGATTCGTGTGCTATATGAGTTGGAGACTGGGATTTCTCATGTTCAGGCTATGCAGTAGTGGTGGATAGTGTGTATCGGCAAGGTTTAGCAGTTATTGGGATTTGGAGGCCCGAGTGGATCTTTCTTTGCTTGGTATGTTAGATTTTGGATATGTTGCTGGGGTGTAGACTGTCTATCTCATTATTGGGTTATTCTAGATTATTGCGCTATGGGCTATGCCAGAAAGCACCACGGATTGAGTGGCATGGTGCATCAGATTATGTTCTAGCAGACTGGTTTATATTTCAAAGACCCAGAGGATGGCTAGGAAGGATTGCTTTTCTTAATTGGGCCTTCGTTATGGATGTCAGTGCAAAGGTTTCTACCATTGATTCAGTTCCGGTGTCGAGGGTCTTTTTCGGATGCGTTTCTTATGGTCGGGCATGTCGCCGGGTGAGGTTGTGGATTTCGGTATTGATTTAGTGCCGGGCACCGTATAGTACGGCTCCGGTAAGAGTTATAATAGTGTAAGGAGCAACTTTAGGCTTCTTGGTAATGAGTTCGTTGGTAGGCCGATGTGGATACTTGTTTAGTTTGAGTCGGTTTAGTTGGCCCCAAAATTTTATTGTTAAGGGATAGGGTGATTCGATCGTTAGTGAGCTTGTTAATGATCTGGGGAGGTCTATAAGTGGCTTTTCAGTGTTGTGAGACGTTATGATTTGTTGGTTATGGGCACACGTGGTACGGTTCTATTGGGGATTCATAGTAAAAGTCAAGCGGGAAGAGTAATTGGGTGTTGCTCGGTAAATGGAGTATTGGTTATGACCTATCGGGATACGTGTTGTATGTTATTTGTTACGCCGTGGGTGTAATGAATTGCTTTAGTTCCAAACATCAAATTATGTGTGGCTGTCGATTTTGAGTATAGAGACTTGAGGTGTTTCATGTGTAACAATATTTGGATATGATCGCGCATTGTGGTGAGGCCACGTGGAGATATGACCTTTCGGGGTAGATTCAGGTGTACTATTTCTATGATGAGAGATGGGGTCTTAGCCTTGTGTTGTGATGGTACTGATGAGCTTGAGGTACAGCTCTTTCGTTTGAGTTATTTTTTTCATGATTTAAGTATGTTCAGACCGTTTTTTATTGATGCGCGAATTATGCAAGTTGTGGGTTAGGCCTGTATTGAGGTGTCATATCACCGGAGTGGTGTGTTGGATTCGAGGTGATTGTTGGGGTCACTAATGAATACAAACATATTTGATTTCAGCTTGTTGGGAGGATAATATCGAGGTTCGGCTAGGAAATCTGATGTGGTATTAGTCAAAAGGGAAGTGACTTCATGAATGGTTGATCTGAGAAATGGTTACGGTTTGCTGCGTGTTTCATTTATCGCTAGAAGTATATAAAAGTGTTGGAATAAGACTTTAGCTAATAAGAGGTTTTCTATCGGTATTTGGTTGTTGTAGGTAACTACTGTGAATAGAAGTTATCGTTTTGAGTTTTGGATTATGTGGTATATCATATGATTTCACCTGAGGTTGTAGGTATGGGTTATTACAGCTGGTTCAGGACTATTCAATGTATAGGTGTGATGTTTTGATCGAATTGTTGGTTTCAGAAGTGAAAAGGTAGTTATATGATTTATGGGCTAGACTAGATTCTGTAATTTTAGCTATGTTGTGTTATCGGACCTATGCGAGATAGGGTGACGTGGGATCACCCCTTGGGTATATGCTTGGTAAGGTCATTCAGCTATTGGTTGGCTTCTAGGACAACTCTAGGCACGCTCGAGGACGAGCGTTTTTTTAAGTTGGGGAGGATGTGACGACCCAACCCGTCGTCTCATGTGATACCACCCCGTTTCCCCCATTTTTTATGCTTCTTCATGTTTCATTATCAGTATTTGGTGTGTTAGAGTTGATTTGGATTGGTTTTGGTAGAAAATAAGACACTTAGTCTCTTTAAGGAGGGTTTGGTTTGGAAAAGTCAACCAGATGTTGACTTATGAGTTAGAAGGCTTGGATGTGATTTCCAACTATTCGGTTATCTTCGGGAAGTGATTTGTGACTTAGGAGTATGATCAGAATTGATTTTGGAGGTCCGGTGTAGAATTAGGCTTGGATTGGCGAAGTTAGTATTTTGGCGATTTCCGGTTGATAGGTGAGATTTTGATTCGGGAGTCGAAATGAAATTTCGAGAGTTGCTGTAGCTTCGTTAGGTGGTTTGGGATGTGTGTGCAAAATGTTAGGTCATTCAGACGTGGTTTGGTTGGGTTTTTGATCGAAAGCGTGTTTTGGAAGTTTCAAAAGAACTTCGGCTTGACTTCGATGTAATTTGATGATTTTGGTGTTAGTTGAGGTGTTTTGATGATTGGAGCAATTTCGGATAATGTTTTAAGACATGTACGTGCTTTTGGTTGAGGTCCCAGGAGCCTCGAGGTGCTTTTGGATTGTTAACGGGAAGTTTGGAGTGTTAAAATGCTGCAGAAAATTGCAGAGTATTTTTGTTCTATACGATCGCACAGGGTGTCATGCGATCGCATAGAAGGAAATTTGAGGGGTTGTTTGGTTGTTCAATGCGATCGTGGTGGGAGGCTTGCGATCGCACAGTGTAAAGGCATTGTGCTTTGCGATCACAGGGAGGACTATGTGATCGCATAGGGTAAAAATTTGGGGGCAGAAAATTTGTTCTGTGCGATCGCAAGGGCTTGATTGCGATCGCATAGAGTTAGCTACAATGACCTGGGTAGAATGTTTTAAAACAATTCATTCGCGATTTTGGGGCTCATTCACTCCATTGTTGGTCTTTTTGAGAGATTTTTGAAGGAAATTGAAGAGGGATTCAAGGAGAATCGATTGGAGGTAAGATTTTTGAACTTAAAACTCGTTTTTATTGTTAAAAGTGGAAGAACTAGGGCTTGAGTTTTGAGATTTTTAAATTGAAATTTGAAGGGCCATTTGAGGTCGGATTTGGGAGTTTTTGGTATGTATGGACTCGTGGCAAGATAAGGAACCCAATGATGTGAAAATTTATGAGATTTGAGAAGTGGGCCCGAGGCTCGGGTTTTGGTAATTTCGGGATTTGTGCCCGTTATTGATTGTTTTTGCTTGGGCTTTGTTCCCTTAGCATATTGTGATATATTCGCTCTGATTTTGGTTAGATTCGACGCGCGTGGAGGTGCGTAATGATTGTAAATGATATTATGAGGGTTTGAAACCCCGAACTTGCATATCATAGTGCTATATTGAGGTGACTTGCACGCCGGATAGCGAGCGTGGGGTAGAGCACCGTTGGGAATTGTGACTCGGTCCATCCCGATTGATGAATTTTACTGCATATTTGGCTGAAATTACTTGTTATCATCATAATTTGGGCTGATTGCTATACTTGGGCTTCGTGCCAATTATTTGAACCCTTCGGGGATTATTGTTGAAAATTCCTTACTGATTTAATTATATATTTGAACTCAGTCATGTATTTTCCATTGTTTTAAAACTCAGCCAATTTATTATGCCTTAAATACTTGAAATGATATTTCCATAAAATGTTTTGGGCTGAGCATCATATTTTATTGTTGCCCGAGCGGGTTACGTGGTTTTTGTTGACTGAGTAAGGCCGAGGGCCTGTATGTGAAGATACTTATGGATCGGGTTGCACGCCGCAACGGTACTATATTGATATTGTGGTCGAGAGCCTGATTGATGCCACAGGATGGCTTGATATTGTGCTTGGGCTGTAGGAGCCCCTATGGAGTCTGTACACACCCCCAGTGAGCGTCGTCGACATTAAATAGATCGGGCTGCATGCCGCAACGGTATATGGATCGGGCTGCACGCTGCAGCAGTACCGGTACTGTTTGATGTATTTACCTTGTTCCATTTGTCTGCCATTTTATGCTGTTTGTGTTTTTTCTTGCAATATTCACCTGTTGTTCTGTCACTATTTGATAACCAAGTGTGGTGCCCGAGAGGCGGACTTCTGTGCCTATCTGCACTGTTTGTTTTGCATTCAATTGCATAACTGTTGAAAAGGTCATTTTAAAAAGAGGTTTTAAACTGAGCTAAGATATTTCTAAAGGTTTTACAGCTTCACTGTTATCTCTCAAAGTGCTTTTTCTCTGCTCTCATATTGCATGATGGTTTGCTTTACGTGATTTCTTACTGCTCAGTTGTTATTTACTTTTATTGCTCACTGAGTTGGAGTACTCACTTTACTCCCTGCATCTCGCGTGCAGATGTAGGTATTTGTTCACCCGGTAGCGGGTTTTTAGCTGGCTGAAGATTTTGCTATCATAGCGGAGCAAGGTGACCACCAGCGTTCGCGGCACCGGATTTCTTCCTTTGATTCTAAATTCTATTATGTATATTACTGGCCTGTTAGTTGTATTTAGACTCTTCTAGATGCTCGTGACTGGTGACACCCTGATTTGGGCTGTGTTTGGGTTGTACTTCTGCTAATCATTATTATAAAATCATATTTCATTACGATCCGGATTTTCCACTATCGGGAGTCGTGATGGCGCCTACTAATAGGAGCTTGGCAAGCTAATTGACTTAACACTTCTCTTAACAACATTAACCATATAATGAAAGACGAGACAATTAACATAAAAGCGGAAGTCTTAAAACATATATAACTAAAAATAAGAGCGGAAGTTCAATAACATCTCTACCCATATCCGGTGTCACTAACTCATGAACTACTAAAGAGTGCTAAAAACAAATCTGAATAGAAGTACATTAATGTTCGTCTCGGTACAAGGAAAACAAACTAATAACATAGAAGGGACTCCGGCCTGGGGACGCTAGCAATGCTACCTTGAAAGTCCCTGGACTGAAGTCAGCTCCCAATCAACTACTATTGTGGTCCAAAAGCTACTCCGGTACTGTGATCTACGCAAAAGAGCACAGAAGTGTAGCATCAGCACAACCGACCCCATGTGCTGGTAAGTGCCTGACCTAACCCCGGCAAAATAGTGACGAGGCTAGACAGAACTACCAAACCAACCTGTGCAGTTCAATATATATATATATATATATATATATATATATATATATATGCAATAAAATAAAGAAGACAAAAATTAAACAGTTAGGAGGGATGGGAGCATATTAAGGGGGGAGTACAGTACGGATATAAAGTGAGCAATTTAAGCAAGAAACCATGCAATAACAATAATTAATGAGAGCAGGAAAATTTAACAGTTGCACGGCATCAACCTTCGTGCTTTTACTTTCATTCTCACCAAAAGCAATCAAATAAAGTGCACGGCATCAACCTTCGTGCTTTCCCTCACATAACTCTCATATCATGGCACAGAATAATCCTTCGTGCAATTGTAACGAAATCAGAGAACGGAATGTTCCTTCGTGCATAAATAATCAAAACATGGAACGGAATGACCCTTCGTGCAAATATAATCAAAACATGGAACGGAATGTTCCTTCATGCATTCATAATCAAAACATGGCACGGAATGACCCTTCGTGCAAATGTAATCAAAACATGGCACAGGATGACCCTACGTGCATTATCACTCTTCCTCACCCAAACAGTAATCACAACCAAATGGGGCGAGGGGATAGACAAATAATAAGAAACGTCCCGGCAAGGGAAAGAAACACCAGTAAATAGCTAAATCCTAGAAAGGGAGCAACAACAATAACTTTCACATCCCGGCAAGGGAGATAATCAATATACTCAAACCATCCCGGCAAGGTATTAATCATATCTCTTTCTATTTCATTCATTTCTTAATCAATAGACTCTTTATCGTTCGAGCCAACGCTCCAAAGAATTTACAATTCATAATTAGTCCCCATACTCTTCACACTACATAGAATTCATCAATTAACGTGGGAGAGTCATATCAATATGAGAATAAGTACAAACAAGGACCCACGGTCATGCTAGATACCGGTGTATAGATACTCGTCACCATGCCTATACACCGTACTCAATATTTAGCAATTAGCAAAGTACACTCTAATCCTATTTTCTCAAGACAAAGTTAGATCAAACAGTTACCTTAAATTCTCCAAAGTCAACTCGAGCCTCTAGTATAGCTTTACCCCTCAAGTTCGGCTCCAACTCAGTCAAATCTATGAAATAATGACTTTACAATATTAATAGTAGCTAAACAAACTAAACCCAATGCCTAAATATGAATTTCTAAGCTTTCTTTCCAAAAATTCCAAAATCGACCCCGGGCCCTCTTGGTCAAAACCCGAGGTCCGAACCAATTCCATGTCACCCATTCCCCCACTAGCCCGGATATACAATTTGTTTCCAAATTCGAACCCAAAACGAGGTCTAAATCAAAGAAAACTGAAAAGCCCTAATTCCACCCTTTTCCCCCAATTTACACCCTAAGTTACATGATTGAGATTTAGGAATTTGATAAATGATGATAGAAAATGAAGAAAACGGGTTAGATAATACTTACCCAAGAAGCTTTGGTGAATAAGAGCTCTAAATATCGCCTATGGGCTATGGAGAAGATGATTTCGTGTATTTTGGGTGAAAAATCCCATCAATGTTCTGTTTTGGGTATTTAAAATCACTAGGCAAAATTGCTCTATGCGATCGCCGAAAGGGAATTGTGATCGCATAGAGGAAGGGTTATCGGTCACTACGATCACATAGAGGGTCAAAGTGGGGCTGGGCTTTTTGTGAATTGCGATCGCAGAAGGGGGTGTGCGATCACATAGAATGGGTTTGCAGAGGTATGTGATCGCATGGCCTATAACGCGATCGCATAGAACAAAACTGGGCGACTCCAAATTAACTCTACGTGATCGCAGACATACCTATGCGATCGCATAGAAGAAAAAAACTGGGCACTGACTGCAGAAATTCTGCAACACTTCCTAAGGCCAAAAACATCCCGAATCACTCCCGAGCCCTCGAGGCTCCTAACCAAACACACAAACTAACTCAACAACCTCATACGGACTTAACTGAGCGATTAAATTGCCATAACAGCATACAAATCAATGAATCAAACCTCAAAATTATCATTTTTTATTCTAACATCATAAACTTCAAATTTTAGATATTTAGGTCCGAAACACGACAAATGACGTCCGATTTCGACAAAATTTCACAGAAAGCGCTTAAACCATATATAAGACTTGTACCGGGCATCGGAACCAAAATACGAGCCCGATACCACAGTCTTTTAATCAATATTCGTTTATATTTTCTTTAATAATTTCAGAAAAATAATTTCACAGAAAAATTCTTTTCTCCGGCTCTAGACCTCGGAATTCGAACTCCGGGCACATGCCCGAGTCCCACATTATTCTACGGACCCTTCGGGACTGTCAAATCACGGGTCCGGGTCCATTTACCAAAAATGTTGACCGAAGTCAACTTTAATCATTTTAAAGGCACATTTTGAAAATATTCAGAGAATTTAACATATAATCTTTCCAGCTACGCACCCGGACTACGCACGCAAATCGAGGCAAGTAAAAATGAGGTTTTCAAAGCCTCGGAAGTGCAGAATAAAAGAGAAAATAGGTGATGACCCTCTTTGTCGTCACATTCTCCACCTCTATAATAACCGTTCGTCCTCGAACGGATAAAAGAAAGAAGTACCTGAGTCGGGAAATAGATGAGGATAACGGCTCTGCATATCAGACTCGGACTCCCAGGTCGATGCCTCAGGAGGCTGACCTCTCTACTGGATACGCACTGAAGGAAAATTCTTCGACCTCAACTGTCAAACCTGCCGGTCTAGAATAGCTACCGGCTCCTCCTCGTAAGACAGATCCTTGTCCAAATGGACAGTGTTGAAATCTAACATGTGGGTTGGATCACCGTGATACCTCCGAAGCATGGACACATGAAACACTAGATGCACAGCTGACAAGCTGGGCGGCAAGGCCAGTCTGTAAGCCACCTCTCCCACACGAACGAGAATCTTAAATGGGTCGATGAACCAAGGGCTAAGATTGCCCTTCTACCCAAATCTCATCACGCCCTTCATAGGCGACACTCTAAGCAAGACCCGCTCACTAACCATGAAAGCTACATCTCGAACCTTATGATCCGCATAACTCTTTTGCCGCGACTGAGCCGAACGAAGCCTGTCCTGAATGATCTTGACCTTATCCAAGGCCTCCTAAACTAAATCTGTACCCAATAACCGAGCCTCTCCCAGCTCAAACCATCTGACTGGAGATCGACATCGCCTACCATACAACGCCTCATATGGAGCCATCTGAATGCTGGACTGGTAGCTATTGTTCTAGGCGAACTCTGCTAAAGGCAAATACTAGTCCCACAAGCCTCCAAAATCAATGACACAGGCTTGGAGCATATCCTTCAAGATCTGAATAGTCCTCTCGGACTGGCCGTCCGTCTGAGGATGGAACGCTGTGCTCAACTGAACCTGGGTGCCCAACTCCTACTGAACTTCTCTCAAGAAGCGCGATGTAAACTGCGTACCCCGATCCGAAATGATAGATGTCGGCACCCCATGAAGGCGAACACTCTCTCGGATGTAGATCTCAGCTAACCTCTCCGATGAATAAGTGGCTGCAACAGGAATAAAATGCGCTGACTTGGTCAGCCTATCAACAATGAGCCAAATAGCATCGAACTTCTTCGGAGTCATCAGAAGTCTAGTAACGAAATCCATGGTAATCCTCTCCTACTTCCACTCAGGAAGCTCAATCCTCTAAAACAAGCCACCAGGCCTCTGATGCTCATACTTAACCTGCTGACAGTTCAAACATCGAGACACATATGCAACTATATCTTTCTTCATCCTACGCCACCAATAATACTACTTCAAGTCCTGATACATCTTTATGGCGCCCAGGTGAATAGAATACCGAGAACTATGGGCCTCCGCTAAGATCAACTCTCGAATCCCATTGACATTGGGCACACAAACTCTCCCCTGCAACCTCAAAACACCATCATCATCTAAGGTCACCTTCGTGGCACCTCCACGCTGCACCGTGTCTCTCAGGATACACAAATGGGGATCATCACATTGCCGATCATGGATACGCTCCAATAATGAAGAACGAGCGACCGTGCAAGCTAACACTCTTTTAGACTCAGAAATGTCCAACCTCACAAACCGATTGGCAAAGGCCTGAATATCCAAAGTAAGCGGTCTCTAGCTGACCGGAACATAAGTAAGACTACCCATGCTGGCGGACTTCCTACTCAATGCATCGGCCACCACATTGGCCCTCCCCGGGTGATACAAAATAGTAACATCATAATCCTTTAATAGCTCCAACCACCTCCTCTGCCTCAAGTTCAACTCCTTCTGCTTGAACAAATATTGCAGACTCTTGTGATCAGTGTACACCTCACGCATCACACCATATGGGTAATGCCTCCAAATCTTCAAAGCATGAACTATGGCTGCCAACTCTAGATCATGAACCGAATAATTCTTCTCATGGATCTTCAACTACCTCGAAACATAAACAATGACTCTGCCATCCTGTATCAATACTGCACCAAGTCCAATACGGGAAGTATCACAATAAACTGTATAAGGCCCTGAGCTTGTGGGCAAACCAATATCAGTGCCGTAGTTAGAGCTGTCTTGAGCTTGTGAAAGCTCGCCTCACACTCATCTCACCATCTGAACTGGGCACCCTTCTGGGTCAATCTGGTCATCATGGCTACTATGGATGAAAATCCCTCCACGAACCGACGGTAATCACCTGCTAACCCCAAGAAACTCTGAATCACAGTAGCTGAAGCTGGTCGAGGCCAGTTCTTAACTGCCTCAATCTTCTTCGGGTCCACCTGAATACCCTCTACTGATACGACATGACCCAGAAATGAAACCGAACTCAACCAGAACTAGTACTTCGAGAACTTAGCATATAACTGACTATCCTTCAGAGTCTGAAGAACCACTATAAGGTGTTATTCATGCTCCTCCTGGCTGCGGGAGTACACCTAAATATCATCAATAAAGACTATCACAAATAGGTCCAAGTAAGGTATGAACACTCGGTTCATCAACTCCATAAATACTGCTGGGGCATTGGTCAACCGAAATGACATGACCAAAAACTCATAATGCCCATACCGAGTGCGGAATGCTGTCTTAGGGACATCAGACGCCCTAATCCTCAGCTGATGGTAGCCAGATCTCAAGTCTATCGTTGAAAACACCTTTGTACCCTGAAGCTGGTCAAACAAATCATCAATCCTCGGTAGTGGATACTTGTTCTTTATCGTCACTTTGTTCAATTGCCGGTAATCAATGCACATCCTCATCGATCCATCCTTTTTCTTCAAAAATAACACCAGCGTACCCTAAGGAAAAACACTAGGCCTGATAAAACCCTTCTCTAGCAAATCTTGCAACTGGTCCTTTAACTCCTTCAACTCTGGCAAGGCCATGCGATATTGTAGAATAGAAATAGGCTGCGTGCCTGGGGCCAGATCAATACAGAAATCAATAGCCCTATCAGGCGGCATACCCGACAGGTCTTAAGGGAAAACCTCGGGGAACTCCCGAACAATAGGAATAGAATCAATAGAAGGAACCTCTTTGCTGGAATCGCGAACATATGCCAGATAGGCTAAACACCGCTTCTCGACCATACGTTGAGCCTTCACATATGAAATAACACTGCATGTGGCATGCCCTGGGGTCCCTCTCCACTCCAATCGGGGTCAAATCTGGCAAAGCCATGGTCACGGTCTTGGCGTGACAATCCAAGATAGCATGATATAGGGACAACCAATCCATCCCTAATATAACATCGAAGTCCACCATTTCTAAGAGTAATAAATCAACACTCAAACACTACCACACAGGAACAATGAACTCGGTCGACCATTATAGAATCACCCGTTGGTGTAGATACATGAACAGGATTACCCAAAACATCACTAGGCATAGCCAGGTAGGGTGCAAAATAGGATGACACATATGAATACGTAGACCCAGGGTCAAATAGCACTTAAGCATCCCTATCACAGACCAGAATAGTACCTTCAATAACCATGTCTAAAGACTCAGCCTCTAGCCTGGCTGGCAAAGCATAACATCGGGGTTGGGCCCCACCTCCCTGAACCATGTCTCTAGGACGATCGACTACTGGCTGAACCCTACCTCTGGCGGTCTGAGCTCCACCTCTACGGTCTCTACCTCCACCTCTATGATCCCTACCCCCGCCTCTAGCTGGCTGGGCAAGCTGTGGATCACCTGGTAACTGAATCATGGGGCGAGGACCCTGCTAGTGAGAACTACCCGAGGCTCGAGGGCAAAATCTGAAAATGTGACTCGGGTCACCACAACCATAACAAGTCCTCGACTGCTGGGATTGCTGGACCTGTCGACCTAAATATCCTCCCCGAAAACTCTGAAGTGGCAGTGCACTGATGGGCTGCTGATCATTATAATGCTGCTGAGAACCGCCGCCGCCTGGAGTACCATGAGAGACCTGGAGTGCTGACTAAAATGGCCTCGGTGAATGGCTTCTACCATAAAAATCCCTAACTCCAGATGAGATACCACTGAACCTACAAAAATAATGAGGCCTCTTATCCGATACATGACCACCTCCCTATGCAAGAGCCATCTCAACCCTGCGGGCCGCATTGGCTGCCTCCTGAAAAGAAATCTCACTATTGGCTCCCATAGCCATCTGGAGACGGATCGACTGAATCAATCCATCAATAAACCTCCACACCCTCTCTCGCTCTGTGGGGAGTATAACAATAGCATGCTATGCCAAATCAATGAACCGAGTCTCATACTGCGTGACTGTCATAGAGCCCTGCTGGAGGCGCTTGAACTGCCTGCAAAGTCCCTCTCGCTGAGTAACTGGGAGAAACTTCTCCAAAAACAACTCTGCAAACTGATCCCATGTCAATGATAGAGACCTTGCTGGTCTGGATAAACAATAGTCCCTCCACCAAGTCTTGGCGGATCCTGTAAGTCGGAAGGTGGCATAGTCGACTCCATTGGTCTCCACAATACCCATAATCCGAAGGATATCATGGTAGCTGAATAAGAAATCCTATGGACCCTCTGAAGAAGTACTGCTGAATGTGGTGGTGAAGAGCTTGGAGAACCTATCAAGTCTCCACAAAGAATTTGAAGACATAGCCACTCCATTGCCGTCCTGGGTCATAATACCTGGCTGAGCTGCCATAGCTGGATGAACCACTGGAACATGAGCTTAGGGAGCTACCTGCTTCGGAGTACGTGTAGTAGGAGTCTGAACTCCTCCTCCAGCCTGAGAAGTGACTGGTGCTATTGGAAGCAAACCCACTCTAGTGACGCTCTCTATAAAGCCTGCCAGTCTGACTAAAGCGTCCTGAAGATCTGGGGTGACCATGACCCCTCCTGGGACCTAAGCTGGGCCTACCGGTGCTGCTGGGGCTGAAACCTTCTCATCATAGTCAATATGAGGCTCCACCTTTGGGACTTCTACCCAGGGCTAAGCTCTGCCCCTACCTCAGCCTCTGGCACGACCTCATCCTCTACCACTCGTAGGAACTGCTGTTAGGGGCTCAGGCTACTCCGCGGTAGAAGAGGAAGCACATGTTCTCGCCATCTGCGAAAGAACAGAGTAGAAAGACTATCAGTATTTGAGAAACAAAATCGCACGACACGAAAGAACAAAGTGAAATTTCCTAACTCCGTAGACTCTAGGGGATAAATACAGACGTCTCTGTACCGATCCCACAGACTCTACCAAGTTTGTCCGTGAGTAGCGAGACCTATGTAACCTAGAGCTCTGATACCAACTTGTCACGACCGGGATTTCCCACCATCGGGAGTTGTGATGGCGCCTACTAATAGGATCTAGGCAAGCCAATTAACTTAACACCTCTCTTAACAACATTAACCATATAATGAAAGACGAGATAATTAACATAAAAGCGGAAGTCTTAAAACATATATAACTGAAATAAGCGCGGAAGTTCAATAACATATCTACCCAGATCAAGTGTCACTAACTCACAAACTACTAAAGAGTGCTAAAAACAACTCTGAATAGAAGTACATCAATGTTCGTCTCGGTACAAGGAAAACAAACTAATAACATAGAAGGGACTCCGGCCTGCGGACGCCAGCTAGGCTACCTCGAAAGTCCCTGGACTGAAGTCAGCTCCCAATCAACTACTGTTGTGGTCCAAAAGCTGCTCCGGTATCGTGATCTGTGCAAAAGAGCATAAAAGTGTAGCATCAGCACAACCGACCCCATGTGTTGGTAAGTGCCTGACCTAACCCAGGAGAAGAAGTGACGAGGCTAGACAGGACTACCAAACCAACTTGTGCAGTTCAATATATATATATATATGCAATAAAAGGAAAGAATACAGAAATTAAACAGTTAGGAAGGAGGGGAGTATACTAAGGGGGGAGTACAGTCTGGATATAAAGTCAGCAATTTAAGCAAGAAACCGTGGAATAACAATAATTAATGAGAGCAGGAAAATTTAACAATTGCACGACATCAACCTTCGTGCTTTTACTCTTATTCTCACCAAAAGCAATCAAATAAAGTGAACGACATAAACCTTTATGCTTTCACTCACATAACTCTCATATCATGGAACGGAATAATCCTTAGTGCAATTGTAATCAAATCACAGCACGGAATGTTCCTTCGTGCATAAATAATCAAAACATGGCACAGAATGACCCTTTGTGCAAATATAATCAAAACATGGCACGGAATGCTACTTCGCGCATTAATAATCAAAACGTGGCATGGAATGTTCCTTCGTGCATTCATAATCAAAACATGGCACGGAATGACCCTTCGTGCAAATGTAATCAAAACATGGCACGAAATGACCCTTCGTGCAAATGTAATCATACCATGGCACGGAATGACCCTTCGTGCATTATCACTCTTCCTCACCCAAATAGTAATCACAACCAAATGGGGCGAGAGGGTAGAAAAATAATAAGAAACGTCCCGACAAGGGAAAAAATACATGTAAATAGCTAAATCCCGGCAAGGGAGCAACAAAAATAACTTTCATATCCCGGCAAAGGAGATAATCAATATACTCAAACCATCCCAGTAAGGGATTAATCATATCTCTTTCTATTTCTTTCATTTCTTACTCAATAGTATCTTTATTGTTGGAGCCAACGCTCTAAAGAATTTACAATTCATAATTAGTCCCCATACTCTTCACATTACATAGAATTCATCAATTAACTTGGGAGAGTCATATCAATATCAGAATAAGTACAAACAAGGACCCACGGTCATGCTAGACACCGGTGTATATATACTCGCACCATCCTATACACTGTACTCAACATTTAGCAATTAGCAAAAAATACTCTAATCCTATTCCCTCAAGCCAAAGTTAGATCAAACACTTACCTCAAATGCTCCAAAGTCAACTCAAGCCTCTAGTATAGCTTTACCCCTCAAGTTCGGCCCCAACTCAGTCAAATCTATGAAATAATGACTTTACAATATTAATAGTATCTAAACAAACTAAACCCAATGCCTAAATATGAATTTCTAAGCTTTCTTTGCAAAAATTCCAAAATCGACCCCGGGCCCGCTTGGTCAAAACCCGAGGTTCGAACCAATTCCATATCACCCATTCCCCCACTAGCCCGGATATACAATTTGTTTCCAAATTCGAACCCAAAACGAGGTCTAAATCAAAGAAAATTGAAAAGCCCTAATTCTACTATTTTCCCCCAATTTACACCCTAAGTTATATGATTCAGGTCTAGGAATTTGATAAATGATGATAGAAAATAAAGAAAATGGGTTAGATAATACTTAGCCAAGAAGCTTTGGTGAAGAAGAGCTCTAAAGATTGCCTATGGGCTGTGGAGAAGATGAGTTCGTGTGTTTTGGGTGAAAAATCCCATCAATGTTTTGTTTTGGGTATGTAAAATCACTAGTCAAAATTGCTCTATGCGATCACGGAAAGGGCATTCCGATCGCGTAGAAGAAGGGTTAGTGGTCATTGCGATCGCGAGCCATGGAATGCGATCGCATAGAGGGTCAAAGTGGGGCTGGGCTTTTTGTGAATTGCGATCGCAGAAGGGGGTGTGCGATCATATAGAATGGGTTTGCAGAGGTATGCAACCGCATGGCTTATAACGCGATCGTATAGAACAAAACTGGGCGACTCCAAATTAACTCTACGCGATCGCAGACATACCTATGCAATTGCATAGAAGAAAAAGACTGGGCACAGACTGTAGAAATTCTGCAACATTTCCTAAGGCCAAAAACACCCCGAACCACTTCCGAATCACTCCTGAGCCCTTGGGGCTTTTAACCAAACACACACACTAACTCAACAACCTCATACGGACTTAACCGAGCGATCAAATCGCCATAACAACATCAAAATCAATGAATCAACCCTCATAATGATCATTTTTCATTCTAACTTCATAAACTTCAAATTATAGATATTTAGGTCCGAAGCACGTCAAATGACGTCCGATTTCGATCAAATTTCACAGAAAGCGCTTAAACCATCTATAAGACTTGTACCGGGCATCGGAACCAAAATATGAGCCTGATACCACAGTCTTTTAATCAATTTTCGTTTATATTTTGTTTAACAATTTCACAGAAAAATTCTTTTCTCGGGCTCTAGACCTCGGAATTCGACTCCTGGCACATGTCTGAGTCCCACATTTTTCTACGGACCCTTCGGGACCGTCAAATGACGGGTCCGGGTCCGTTTATCAAAAATATTAACCAAAATCAACCTTAATCATTTTAAAGCCACATTTTGAAAATTTTCACAAAATTTAACATATAATCTTTCCGGCTACGCGCCCGGACTGCGCACACAAATTGAGGCAAGTAAAAATGAGGTTTTCAAGGCCTCGGAAGTGCGAAATGAAAGAGAAAATAGATGATGACCCTCTGGGTCGTCACATATTTAGACTGCATATCCATGTTTAATTTTTTTTGAAAAGGCAATTTGAGTCGGTTGGCTGGTCTTGTCTTTACGAAAGGCGCCATCACGATTGGAGCGGGGTTTGGATCGTGACATATGGATTGGTGCCCAATTTCTTCCTCTCCTTGTGCTCCTCTCCAGCTCTCCAAAGCTGCACACTTCTTATTGTGGGCGAGATTTACTCTTTTTAGGTTGAGGGGATTGGTCTTGAACTTACAAAAGTACCCTTCAGATCTGTTTTCCTGTATGGACTAGCGCGGTCGCACTACTGGACGCTCTAGTGACCGCGCTAGTGCCCTAACATTCTGCCTTGGCTGCGCTAGATTAGCGCGATCATGCTATTGATGCGCATGTTTCACCCTGTTTCATTTGGAATTTGAAAAAACGTAAAATGTGAGAGTTGTAGACCTTTGAGTTATCTTTTCAACCATATATTGTAGAGCCCAAATGGAGTTCTAAGAAAAAGGTTATGTCTATTTTACTAGACAGTTCGCAATATGCCTCCTCGAGTCTTCGTTCGTTCTTAATTATCAAATTTGACCCCTGAACCTAATCTCCTTGAGCTTTTACTCAGACTTCAAAGCTCAAAATCACTTAATGTCATTCTATAACATCTATATAGCTCGGAATCACTCCTATAAGACATAAAACACAAAATTAGTTTAAAACACTAGCGATTAAAGCTCAAATTCAATTAAAGTGCAATAAACTCGAGTGTAATAAGCGACTAAAATACGCAATTATAGCCTATCATTATACATGCATATCATATGTCGTTTTATATATTTATACCTAAGAAAAAATTTCCTTTTGTTTCAAAATAATAAGTGTATGCAACGTGTTTTTTAAAAGGTGGTGATACACGCATCGAACTCTAAAATTCTAAATCTGACTTTATTCGTACCTAAGAAAATATTTACCTGCACACGCAAAGCAACAACCACATATCATGTGTCGTTTATATATTTATACCTAAGAAAACATTTTTTGTATATTTCAAAATAATAAGTGTATGCAACCTGTTTTTTAAAAGGTGGTAGTACGTCCATCGACCTCTAAAATTCTAAATCCGACTTTATTTGTGCTTAAGAAAACGTATACCTGCACATGCAAAGTAACAAGTACATGTCATGTGTCGTTTATATATCTAATATCTAAGGAAATATTTATGTATGTGTTAAAATAATAAGTGTATGCTATGTGTTTTTTACAGAAGATTTATCACTTAATTATAACGAAATAGTATTATATATTTTATCTCAATTTATCACTTAATTATGATGTGATGTGCCCACCAAATTCAAACAAATTTGTCTCACCCCATCTTCGAATACCCATCTAATTTATCGAATTTCTTTATCTTGCAAGGTGTAATCAAACACTTACTTTGTTTACTCTTCTAATGATTCATAACTTTATCAACTGAATCCAATTTAGCAGAACTAAGAATAAGGGGTTCAAAAAAGAAAAAAATTTAAAAAATAAGAGATACCGTGGCTACTGGGAGTTGAACTAGAGTACCCCCTTAATCACTAGGCTATTTTCTTGGGCTATGTTGGGGATTCAAAATACAATATATAAAGATAAAAAAAGGAATATTTACACCCTATAGAAAACCTTAGTACCCTATTTATTTTAAATAAATACCATTTTAAAATATTACATCTTATAAATACCTTTTATTCTTTATAGCAAAAAATCTAAATATAGTTACATCCTACAATTAAGGCACCATATATGCTAAATAATATTTTTCTCTCTCCCTTTTTGTATTTTCTCTCACATAATTACCGCGCATCTGCAAACCTCAATACAATCTCTCTCTGTTTGCATACAACCAGACTCTCTTTTCCCATAAACCCTAGTTTCTTAACTCTTCTCCCACCCAAATTCTCAATTTTTTGTTCCGCGTCACCAACGTTATCTATGTGCATATTCGATAAGAAATACATATTGGAATTACTAACCGTATTTGTGGAGGTTTTGGGCGGAGACCCAATTCACTGTTGGAGTCAAGAAAGAACGTAACCAAAACCCCATTTGTAATTGGAGTAGCTATTGATTTATTCTTCTCACCATAGCTTCCGTTGGCTTTGTTCTACTTCTTGACTGGAATTGGCAGCAACTTTCTCGTTGAGTTCAAGCTTGAGGATTGAGTTTTTACTTGTAAGTGTAATGTGAAAAGGAAAAAAACAAGGAAGTTGCCTCATGGCTGACCAGCCGGAATTAATGGCTGGCCGCCGGCCGGCGAAGCCATAGGGTTGTTTCTCTCTAGATCGCCCAAATGGCCTATTTGTATTCAGTTGTATTGAAATGTATTCTTTAACTGTATTCACTTGTATTCAGGTTTAATAAGTTGTATTTAACTATTTTGTTCAGCAGAAATTAATTGTATTTTGTTGCATTCAAGAGTTTATTCAGCTGTATTCAATTGTATTTTTGTTGTATTCAAGTGTTTTATTCAGATGAATTAAGGTGTATTTTGTTGTATTCAATTGTATTATTCATATGTATTTCTCTTTATTCAGCTATAATCTTTATTATGTATCTTTCAAATACAGATTAATGAGGGATCGTTTTAGTTCGTTGAGTTAAATTAGGAGAATATCATGTGATTTTATTTCCTTCCGTTTTTAGCGCAGATACGTTACTGTATTTAATGTTAATGTCACTTAAATACAGCTAAATACATGTCAAACTTAGCTGGAATTCCAGATTTTACGCCTATATATTTGGTTGAATTAATGAATACAACATCCTAAATACATTGTATAAAAACATAAAAGGTATCTATAACACGTAATATAGCAAAGGGTATCTATAAATAGCTAATTAGACCAAAAAGATGGTGCTTTATGAAAAATTTCCATAAATTTTTTTTTTTTTTTGCCTTATACATAAGTGTAATTTTCCGGCGAAGGAGATTTGGGTGAACCCCCTCTGCCCCCTAAATCCGCCCCTAACTGAGAACATTCTTGATCACTGTGAAACTAGGGGAGTGGCAGATCTATCGTAGTGGTTTTGGATGAATTTACTTGTGTTCAAATCTTATATTTATATTATTAAATTTAATAAATATATAAGAATTTTTATCTTAGAATTCAGTCTGTTGGTATGGTTGCCTTTCTAAAGATAGGGGTAAGGTCTGTGTACACTCTATTGGTAAAATTGTATATTAAAATTACACTGAGTATGTTGTTGTTTTTGTTGTTTATTCTATTGGTAAGATTGTATATTAAGTTGAGATCACTATAAGTTTACATAAATTTTAAATCCTAAATCTGCTCTGTATAAAAAATTGGTAGAGCTCCCTCAAATCCCCTCCACTCAAGGAGGCTTTTAATAAAGAAAATTAAAAAAGAATTGTCCAGGTAAACGCACGTACAAATATGTATAGACACCTAAAATGCATGAGATGCTGATTTAGCATTGCGACTTCGAATCTAATATTTTCGATGTTGAATATAAATTTATGTGTAAAAACTCATTAAAATCATAACAAATGATAAATTCGTGCCCATAATAAATTTAATATTAAAATTTTAAAGGTTCAACCCATAAATTACATCGACACAAGAAGCAAAAGTTTTCCACACATTACATAAGATTTACCGCTTGGGAGTATATCACACAGAACAGTGGAGTATCTCAAACAAGTCTAACTTTTTTTTTTGGCTAACCAGAATAAGAACCTATATTAAACTGATAATTATGTACCATAAGAATTACAAACCTAAAATAAGTTGCCATTACAACTGCAGCCAAATAAAAAATAAAAATAAAAAGGTAACCTAGTGCACAAAATATTTCGCATTCATACAGAGTTGTCACGACTCCAAACTAGCCCGGTCGTGATGGCGTCTCTCGTAAAAACAAAGTCAGCCGACACATAATCATCAAGAGTCATTTTAAGCCTTTAATTAAATAATATTTCATAATATAAGTCTGAAAGAACAATGCAAAATTAATATACAAGCCCGCCATCGGGGTACCATTAGCCATAAGCATCTACCAAGGTCTGAATACAACAAACAACAAAAATGTACTAAGTACGAAAATGAAGGTGAGAGGAAATTAGCAGTGCTGCGAACGTCGTTTAGCCACCTTGCTAACTCTGATGACTCTGCCTCCGATCAGCCAAAACCCGCTATCGAGTGTATAGATACCTGAATCTGCACACAAGGTGCAAGGAGTAAAGTGAGTACTCCAGCTCAGTGAGTAACAAATATAAATAACAACTAAGTAGTAAGAAACCACGTAAAACATATCAGAATGCTGTATAGAAGCAGTTCAAAAACCAGTAAGAAATCGGTGAAGCTGTAAAATCTCTTAAAACATCTTAGCTCAGTTTAAACTTCTTTGAAAATGGCTTTTTCAACAGTTACGCAAATGAATGCAAAACAGTTAGTGCAGGTAATCACAGAACTCCGCCCCTCGGGCACAAATACCATATTTAACAGGTAAAATGGCAAGTAAATATGAAAGATAAATACATAAAGGTTCGCCCCTCAAGCACAATGTCAACTACTCCGCCCTTCGGGCAATATCTCAGAACAATACCAGCCCCTCGGGCTATTACATCACAATGGGTACTCGTGCTCACTGTAGGTGTACAATCTCCGGGAGGGTCCCTTACGGCCTAAACGTAATATCAAGCCATCTCGTGGCACCAAATCTAGGCCCTCGGCCTCATATCAGTCAAGCCACCTCATGGCGTATATATCTCAGGCTCTCGACCTCATAAACAATATCAACAAGCCACCTCGTGGCGTACTTATCTCTGGCCCTTGGCCTCAAATTAGTATCAGTGTTTCCTCACAACTAGGCCCTCGGTCTTACTCAGTCAAAAATACTCACAAGTCCCTCGAGCATTAGTAAACAGTATTTTTAAGCCCAAAACATCATTGAAAATATCATTTAAGTGTCAAAACAGAGTTAAATTAGCTGAGTAGTAAAATAGTGGAAAATAACATGATTGAGTTCAATTAATAAGTCAAAACAGTGAGGAAATAGTAATAAAAATCCCCAAAGGGTTCAAATAGTTTGCACGAAGCCCAAATATGAAAACCAATCCAAATCATAATGATAACAAATAAGTTTCAGTCAAATACGCGATAAAATCATCAATCGGGATGGACCAAATCACAATCCCCAATAGTACACGATCCCACGCTCATCATCAAGTGTGTGTGTCACCTTAATATAGAACTACGACGTGCAATCCGGGGTTTCAAACCCTCATAATATCATTTACAATCATTACTCACCTCGAATCAGCAAAATCTCTAGCTCGCGATGCCTTTGCCCCACGAATTGGCCTCCACGCGCGTCGAATCTATCCAAAATCAGAACGAATACGTCACAATATGTTGAGGGAACAACGCCCAAGCGAAAACAATCGGAAAAAGACCAAAAATCCTGAAATTAGCAAAACCCGAGCCCCGCGCCCACTTCTCGAAACTCAGAAATTTTTACATCATTAGATTCTTCATCTCCCCACGAGTTCATACATATCAACAACATCAAAATCGGACCTCAAATGGCCCAGCAAATCCCAAATTTACACTCTTCAAATTCAAGCCCTAATTTCTCAATTTTTAGGCTTAATTTCCATGGATTTCAAGCGTACAATGATAAAATTCATCATAGAAACAAGTTTAGGGTCCAAAAATCTTACCTCCATGAGACCCTCTTGAATTCCCTCTTCAATTAGCTCTACCAAGCTTCAAAATCGCCCAACAATGGAGGTTCTTAGCCTAAAAATCGCGGAATAGTCCTTTTAAAATATTCTGCCCAGCACTTAAAAATCCTTCTTCGCGAACGCGATCAAAGCCTAAAGCACAAAAATCCCATTGAACAAACTTCCTCTTCGAGAACGCGACACCACAAGCGCGAACATAATGCCTTAGCCTCACCAACCTATGCGAACGCGACCATGACTCACGCGATTGCGATGCTTACAAAACCATCCCTTCGCGTATGCGGAACTACCCTTCTCGAACGCAAAGGCCAAGCCTGACGCCTCCTCTTCTGGCCCTTCGCTAACATGAGGGTCCTCTCGTGAACGTGAAGACCAAAATACCTGCAACAGCTAAATCATTTTTCTGCAATTTTCCTTAACTCAAAATGATCCGATTGAGCACCCGAAACTCACCCGAGGCCCCCGGGACCTCAACCAAAAGCACCAACACATCCTAAAATCTTATTCAAACTTGTTCCAATCATCAAAATACCTCAAACGACATCAAATTACCCAAAACACATCGGATTCAAACCTAAGTTTCTAAAATCTCTGAAATACGCTTTTGATCAAAAACCCAACCAAACCACGTCTGAATGACTCGAAATTTTACACACTCTTCCCAAATGGCACAACGAAGCTACTTCAACATCGAAATTTTATTCCGGCCTGTATATCAAAATCTCACCTATCAACCGAAAAACGCTGAAATCTCAATTTCACCAATTCAAGCCTAAACCTTCCACAGATATCCAAAATACATTCCGATCACGCTTCTATGTCCCAAATCACCTAACGGAGCTAACCAAATCATAAAAATTTTAATCCGAGATCATATACAATCAAGTCAAATTTTGGTCAAACCTTTCAAATTTAGAGCTTCAAAGTGAGAATTGTTCCTCCAAATTCATTTCGATTTCCCAGAAACCCAAAACCAACGATTTACATAAGTCATAATACCCACACGGGGCAAGTCATGCCCGAGAACTGGTGATCAAAGTGCAAAAACTCAAAACAACTGGTCGGGTCGTTACAAGAGTTTAGAGAAGAGTCGCATCCCAAGGGTGTGATGTAAATTATCCTAATATAAGCATTAGCGAATGCTTCTACTGATTGAACTCATAATTCACACACAGACAAATATATCAATGCAACAAATAAATAATATGAAAAACTTGTTTTTTATTAAGAATCTAATTATTCATAATAATCAAAATGAATCTCGAGAGAAATGATGTTCCGGGTTTTGGGAAGACTGTGTAATATTGAGGAGTTGATTATTGTACATGCCGAGCGGCATGATTTTCAGTTATGTTATTATTGTTACAGTCAATTGTGAGTTTTACTTCTATTCCTGTTATTTCCGTAATTGTTTAGACTTACCTAGTCATAGAGACTAGGTACTATCACGACGTCTTACCAAGGGGAAATTGGGTCGTGATATGACAATCTTGACCTCCACACACATCACATATATTTCACATATAAGATTGAGTTTGTGCACATAGCTCACTCTCAGAAATATTTTGACAATTTTGCCACAAGTGGTTTCCTCCATAATAAGCACACGAAGATCAACAGTAAAATTACAAATATCGAAACTCTCATAATTCCAAGATGTCATATTTCTCAAATCAACAAGTAAACTAAAATAAAAAGTCAAATACTAAAAAAACAAAATAAAAATTCAAACTTGAAACATAGCAATGTGTACACCTACAGCTACACCGTTAGTTCCCCGATGGCGGCGCTAAAATTTTGATTGTGCCCAACTATGCCATATAAAAAGGACTAAGTGTTCGCTGGAGAACTAAGGCTTTGCTATAATTCTTAAGTATCACTAAGAAGACAGGTTTGAACAATTCCTATATTATAAATATAAAGATTCTTATTTTAAACTAATTAACTAACAAATTATATGAGTGAATTAGCAACTAAATTAAAGATACTAAGGATTGAAAAAAAAGCTAAGGAGGTCTAGACTTATGATTTCCTTAATTGTGTGAAATCCTTCCTCCTACGTCTTCTATAATTTCGCCTAAGTATTCTCTACTAATTTCGAGTACTTCGGGTGTCGTAATTCTCTTCCGAGTAACTATCACTATTTACTAGACGTATTCTTCCGAACGACGCTAGCTGACACTAGTTTACTTCTCACTAAGATTGCACTAAGATTTTGTTATTTCTAATCCTACCTTTAAACCCTCCGTATTGATTCCTCACATACGTTAGGAGTGATGTTGTTCAATACTACCTAAATATGTACCACTTCCCAAGCAATACACATTAAATATGCACAGTTAATTGTGGATCCTTAAATCAACTAAGATAATCACATAGTTGAACACAAAGAAGAAACTCCAATGGCAAAATTATATTAAACACAACAGAAAATCATCGTTCAAAAAGTTCCATCAAAACTTAAATAAAAAATAATAAAAATAGGAAGAACGAAGTGAATAACTCGTAGAAGAATGCTCGCTCCTAGAGTTTTCTTACCTCCCTAGATCTAATCAACCGCCTCGCTATATGAAACAAGAATTAAGGCACCTAACGTCACAGGGAAAAAGAAAAGGGACGCAGTATCCGTTTGATCAACCAAATTGAATGCAAGGAGAGAAGGAACCCTCAGTCAAAATTTAAGTGGACTTAGAACAATAATTTTGATTAAAAAAAAAAAAACTTACTCCTCTTTTTCTATTATTTACAACTTCTGAGTGGGCGGATTTGCTGGTATTACTCTTCTCAACTTTTTATTTTCCGTATCGTTTCAATAATGACACCGCTTACAAAAACTTTTGTGTACATCCATGATAGTATTTGTGTTAATATAATAATAATGTAAAAACTTCTCAGTATGAAAATACGTAATACTATGTGTTATTCTTTTTTGAACCAACTAATAAAAATATTTAATATGTTTGAACAGTTCGGATTATAGTACACCCGAAACTAAAATGCAAATATTAATGACAATCTTTCCCTTGTGAGCTATTGGTGAAGAAGTGTTTCACTGCGGATCAAGTGGCTGTCCCCACACCCCCATACAAACGCGTTATCTAAACTTCATTATTCTTGAGATTAATGCATGGCCACACGTTGCCCCTCCAATAATTGATTTTGCCTTGTATCTTTTTTGTTCTTGTTCTCGATTGGATTTCTGCCTTGAGCAAAGAAGAAACAGTTAGTTTATTCTCAATGGAAATAATTTTTAATGTAGTAGCTGGTTTTGTTGTTGAGGTGGGGAAGTTCATGTGTAAATGCATCTATCCTAAGATTGAAAATACTGTCCGTTTCACATCAAATGTTCAAAGTGTAAGAGAGGAGATGGAGAAGCTAACAAAGTTTAGAGATGATATCAAAGGGGAGCTGGAAATAGCTGAGGGAGAAGGCTATAAACCAAAACCAGAGGTTCTCCAGTGGGTGGAACATGTTCAAAAGCTGGAGAATGACTGGGAATCTATACAAGAATACATTAAGATGGTTGCATATAAATGTTGTCCAAATTGCAGTCTTCGCTCGCAAGTCTCCACTCAAGCACGAATCATGCGAGATCAACTTTGCGTGCTTAAAAAAATGGGACAAAATTTTGGATCCAGTTTGTCGGTAGAAAATTACCAGGTGAAAAAAGTGGAGTTCATCCCAGGACCATCAATAGAAGGCCAGTCAACAGCAACAAGAAATCTCAACAAAATCCTACAACTCTTAGAAGATGATAAGGTAAATTAATTATTGATAGTTAAAGTAGTTTTTTTTCTAGTACTACTCTTTTCTAAAGGAGGTTAAGTTAAAAAAGTTGAGATCAAGAAATTATGATCAAAGCCCTTCTGCTCTAGTTTGCTAAAATTCTTCTTTATAACCAATTTTCCATCCATGACTTGTGGATAAATTTCTTTTTGAGTAATTTGAATCCTTTCAGGTATGCAACATTGGTGTATGGGGAATGGGAGGAGTCGGCAAAACGACTTTGGTGAAGAATCTGAACAATGAGCTCCTACATACTACTGCGTCAAACTCTAAACTGTCTTTTAGTGTTGTGATATGGGTTACAGTGCCCAAACCTCCAACAGACATAAGAAAGGTTCAAGCACAAATTGCCAACAGATTAAACCTAAAGGTAGACAGTGAGGAAAGCGTTGTACGCATTGCCAGCAGAATTCATCAGAGGCTCAAGGAAGAAAAGTGTTTCCTTCTTATACTCGATGATGTTTGGCAAGCTATAAATTTGGATCATGTAGGTGTTCCCCAACCTGAAGATCCCGCAAGAAGCAAGGTAATTTTAACTTCTCGTTTTGTTGATGTTTGTAGACAAATGAAAACCGACACCGAAATGAAGGTGTTGACATTTGATGAAGATGAATCTTGGCAAATGTTTGTCAGAAATGCGGGAGATATTGCCAATCTGGAGCATATTCAACCAGTTGCAAAGGAAATTGCAAAGGAGTGCGATGGATTACCTTTGGCAATCACTGTCATCGGAGCATCTATGAGAGGCAAGAAGAGGGTCGAGCTTTGGAAAGATGCTTTGAAATCACTTAGAATGTCTGAACCTCACAACACAGATGTAAAAGATAATGTTTACAAGGTCATCAAGTGGAGTTTTGATTCTTTAGAATCTCAGGATATTGATATTGAATTATCCTCAGAGCAAAGAAGCAAACATGTGAACAAAAGGGGAGGTGACATTCAAAGTTGTTTCTTGTATTGCTCCTTATATCCAGTATCTATTTCACCAAATGATGTCATAGATTGTTGGTGGGCGGAGGGGTTCCTTGGTGAACATGACACATATGAAGAAGCCTACAATAGGGGAATCACAATGATTGAGAGTCTAAAAGATGTCTGCTTGCTAGAAACCCATAAGTCGAACTCTGTGAAGATGCATGACATGGTTCGTGATGTTGCTATATGGATAGCTAATTCCTTAGGGGATAAGCACAATTCTCTTATTCAAGCTGGAGTTGGGTTGTCTGAGATATCATATATTAAAATGTCTACTTCTGTCAAGAGAATATCTTTCATAAGCAACAACATTGAATATCTACCTGATTCCTTCAAGAAATGCCCAAAAACAACAACTTTACTTTTGTAAGACAATCATCGCCTTGTGGAAATTCCCGATACATTCTTTTTGGCATTTCCAGCACTAAGAGTTCTGAATCTGAGTCGAACTGGTATTAGAGCACTGCCTTCTTCCATAAATAGTTTATATCAATTACGTGCTCTAATACTAATGGATTGCCGCTGGTTGACAGAGTTACCACCTATTGATAATCTTCGCAATTTGCAATTGCTTGATTGTGGTCATACAATGGTACATCGTCTGCCGCAAGGAATGGACAAGTTGACAGATCTGAGGCGTTTAAATGCAAATGATTTGGAGAGCATCGACCAAGGAATTCTTCTCAAATTGGCTAGAATTGAAATTATAGATGTGATGGGTAGCCGTCGTGAATCAACTTATTTTGATGAGCTCTCCTCTCTACAGAAGCTGACCTCTCTTTCCATCAAATTGGATAGCTCATCAGTTTCTAACAGAGACTACACCTGGATGTCTAGATTGAAAAGATTTCGCATTGAAGTTGGGGAAGCTCGAATGTTTTTAGAATTCAACAATTCACCAAGGAATATAGCTATCTCCGAGTGTGAAATTTTCTGTAAAGGAGAGCTCTCAGGCATGTTGCAGTTTGCTTCAAATTTGTACTTGGAAAATTGCAAGGGTCTCAGGAAGTTGATTGCATACAACTGTTTTAATGGAATAAAAGAACTTAAGGTATACAATTGTTCTTGTGATTTCAAACCAGCAGAAGAAGGAATTCGACGATTTGACCCTCTACCAAATCTGGAATATCTCTGCCTCACCTGGATAGATCATTTAGAGAGTGTATCTGATATCAGTCATCTTCTAAGATTTTCAAAATTACGCAGTCTAGAGATTTTCCATTGTCATGGATTGAGACGTCTCTTTAACATTGGTGGAGCTTTTTCTGTACCGAATCAGCTGGAACATATTTCAATTGGTAGAGTTGTTTGTGCAATGCGGCTCAAGTCAGATGACACTTTCCAACTCAGAAATTCCAAGAGTTCGGAAGTTACTGTTGAAAGGCTGTCCAAAATTAGGAACTCTGGGCGAGCCACCGAACACGTGGCAACACCTGGAGGAACTTAGTTTGATAAGATGCAACCAAATAAGGAAGCTTCCTCTCTCTATTCAAACATCCAAGAACATCAAAGAAATAAGAGGAGCATCAGAATGGTGGAGCCAATTGGAATGGGATTCCGACAACTTCAAGTCAAATTTAGAGCATTGTTTCCAATTTCAATACTGACAAAAGGATTAAAGTTTAGGCTACTTCCACTGCATTTCAGGTGATTTAGATTTCTCAATTATGAAAATGTCAGTGGCACTATATTTGATTATTCGTCCACTAGCATCCTTTTAAGAGAGGAAGTGAAACTTAAATACACATGCTCACACCTATATATATCTAATGCACGTAATATTAGCATATCAATTATAAAAAATAGTGGTTGATTTCTATCAAATTATCTATTTTGAAAATAGTGGCAACTCATAAAATGATTATTCTATCTATAATGTTAATATATTTAAATTAAATCTATAATAAGAGATATCATTATTTAAATTGCAAGTAAAACACCTTGGTAAAAAAGAAAATATCATATATAGTATAAAAAGGTATTACAGAATTGGGGGATTGAAAATAACAACAACAAGCCACAAGTGAGGTATGTGG
Source organism: Nicotiana glauca (assembly GCA_026770625.1). Taxonomy (NCBI): domain Eukaryota; kingdom Viridiplantae; phylum Streptophyta; class Magnoliopsida; order Solanales; family Solanaceae; genus Nicotiana; species Nicotiana glauca. The sequence continues at coordinate 218,776 of MU772665.1, read as the reverse complement.
AAGGTAGTGTGTACGCAGATCTTACCCTTAACCCTCAGAAGGTAGAAAAGTTGTTTCCAATAGACCTTCTGCTCAAGAAAGATATTTGGGGGAATGGAAACGGAAAGGTAAAATTGGCATTGTGTAAGATAGGAGAGTGAGAATGTCTTGTGTTCAAAGTTGAGGAGTTCTATTTTTAACAGTTGTAGTTTTCACCCTTTTGTAGCTAAAAGAAAAAGGTAGTCATGAAATGGAAGATATTTACATTTGAAATGTTTGGAAGTGATGATACAAATTGCTGTAAATGGTTTTAATACAATTCCTCCATTTTCTTTTCGTTTCCTTCCTTCCTTCCTCAAGCGAATTCTTTCATTACCTTCCTGAACTGATCACTTTTATAAGGTCTTAGATCCACTCTTAACTTTACCTCAAAAAACTTATATTTAATAAAAACAGATTGAGGGTATGTTTGGTAAGATAAAAGTCATTTTTCAAAAAATATATTTCGAAAAATGACATATTTTTTTAATCCTTGTAAATGTTTTTTCGTTGTTTGGTTTGAGAGTCCAGTACCCGCTGAAGTGAAATCCGCTTCAGCGTCATCAACAAGCACATAAGAAATGAAAAAAAATTGGATTTGTGGACTCGCCTCAAGATGGAGGGGAAGAAATATTTTCTAAACAGACTGATAGTATTGTCCAAGTGTTATATGAAGTTCATAATTTAAATGTTATCAGGTATGTTGAGCTTGACTCATTGTTGCCTCATGCAGGAGTGGACTAGAAAGGCAGAAGAAGGAACTTTCTGCACCAGAAAGACAGAGTTTCGAGCCAAAGTTAATCGGTGGAGTTTTTTGTGATGCATTTTATGTCTTATATTTTTTCTGCCAATAATTATTCCCTGTTTGTACTATTTTTCTTCTTTCTAGTTATGATATTTGATTGCTTGACTGTATACTAGGTAATTTTTTGTTTAAGTTGTGTTGCATAGTAAATTGGTGTTGCATATGTGTTTAAACACTCAGAGCAGTCTTAGATTGTACATTCAAAAATTTGACATATGTCCTTGCTTTTGAACAATTATGAGCTAAAGTGCCATTGAGGGAAGAAAAACTTTTTTGGATAATCACTTGAAAAATATATTTTACATATTTACAGAGTTAATAGCATGCAAATTATATATACACAAAATGACCAAGTGATGCTAGTCATTGTGACTGGTGAAGTGTAATATCCATGCTGATTGTGATGCTAACTGGCTTGACAATTCAAATCTGGACCGTCAACTGTGTTGAAGTACAATGTGAAAAGTTTTTCATCAAATTCGGAAACCAGTTGGTGGACAGACAATCTGCAATAACGCTTCCCGAGTCGAGCAATAAAAATGTCAATTATTTTCTTGAACATGTCATCACCTTGTATTAGCAGCTGCTCCACAAACTCAGCTAGAGGCATCCACTGCATCGCGAACAGAAAGGCGGGTTAAGTAAATGCGAGGTAGCATAAAACCACACACACTAGTCAGAATTGGGTCTGACTCAACTCCTAAAGCTAGATCATGAGGTGATGATTATCCAAAATCATATAATGAAAGAGTAACAGATTCTTTCAATCAGTATGAGACACTTAATATCCCTCGCACACCCAGGATTGAACATCTTGTGTCACGACCCATTTTCTGAACAAGCCGAGACCGACACTCAATCACTAAATATGACCGAGCAAATCATCTCTGATTATCAAACCTATTATAACTCCAGAAATATGCAACAAAGTAATACTCTAACCAAATACTTTTAATTAATTCAAATATTTAAATAAATCAACTCCAAAACGTTATTCGTAGTAACTACTAAATTACTGCTAAGTTATTATAAAATAACATCTGAAACTCAACCCAATGACTATGTCTATGAAGCCTCTACTGATAAACTAACACACTGCTCAGGACATGAGATTTCCTGGCCAGTTCTCCAAGTAACACAGAAATAACTAAATAAAGATAACTCTAAGGAATACTCCACGAACAAAAGCGAAGCTCACCAATAGCACCGGAAGCTAAGGAAGTCCTAACTCGTAGCCTGCTCGCCTGCAAATCCGGTTTCTATGTTGTACCGCAGACCAACGTAGGTTCCCAAAAGAGAACGTCAGTACCATCCATTGTACTCAGTGAGTCTCAACAACAGGAGGCAAAACTTTAATAAAATATACATTATGAGCAAAGGTTCTAAATGCATGTAAACCATAAAGTTTATCAGGATAATTTTAAATAATTGCATAATAGCAGTTTATGAATATTCTAAAAAAAATCTCTCTTTTTCTAAAAAAAATTACTTCTCTTTATAGTTTGGGAGTTCCAACTATCCTGACTTAATTCTGCCTCAGTCACCGTGTGATCGGCACGGGTTCGATCCCAACCTGATTGAATAGGCCCAATCCACGAGGTGTCACTCGCTTCATGGTTCTCAGCGCTCATGTATCATACCTTAGCATTGCTAAGTAAATTCTCAGCAACGAGACCCTCGGCTTGTGTGCTCCCTACTTTGGAACAAGTAGTTTCAGAAAGTCAACGCCTTGATCAGGACCCTCGGCCTGGACAATGACCCTTTCTCAGAATAAAGGATACTCCAAAAATCTTTTCTTTCTAAAACTTCTTCTTGTGACTTGTCACGTCTAAATCTTTCATATGTACTTATTCTGGAATCCTTGCCCAAATTCTAAACCACATAGCAGTGCATATATAGTAGCGTCTTTAACTAGAGATAATAATTACTGTCCAACTCTAGCACAAGTTTTTTTTTCTTCATAGACACCAATGTAGCTTTCTCGAAGACAGAAATCATGCACAATCCCTTTCGTGAAGAAGGGACATCAGAAAACCTAATAATACAAAATGCCAAAGACCTATAAAATAAAGCTAATGAAGAAGTAAGTAATCAAATAGGCATGTCATTCTTACAAATGTAAGATCCTTCTAGATAAATTCTCACTCCTAAATCATGTTCAATCTGTACCCTCACACAAGGATAATTCAGTTACCAAGATACATGCTGGAAAAGGGAAGAAAAACATGCCTTGTGTAGATAAAATCAATAATGTAGAAACAATTCTCTTACATGCATAGCATGTGTTTTCCCACTGCTCGTAACCCCATACGCGAAGATCGTGCTATATCAAAATAATCATCTAAACTTTAACTTGAAAATAATTCTAAGCTAATAGGTACTTACTACTCCAATTAAGTATATATTAACTCTTTTATGCAATTCATCAAACACCTTATATGCGTGCTTTTGTGAGTTAAACCACTTTAGTAAAGGGTTATATCAACTCACCTCAAAACTTTCTCAAGCAAAAACGTAGACTCCAATCCAATTTATACCCGTCAAACAATTGATTCTACAACAACCAATGCATTTTAATTAATTTTAAAGTTTCACAACTAAACATAGGATTTACTATTGATATATATGAAAAAGGGAATTAACTATTCAATTTTTACCTATCACTACTACAAAATAATTGACAATAAAAAATTTTATATACCTGAGTGCAAGAATTAATGGCCTGTAAAGAACCCTAGAAATTGGATTGTCTGCGTGAATGGTCGCTGGGACTGATTGCTTCGTCTCTGTCCTTAGTCTAATTATTGAATTGTTGCTTTGTATTTATTCGAAACCTACTTCCTTTGCCCCCTTTTCGTGCCAGGCTTTAAGCCTATTTCCTTAGGAATCTTACGTCCAAACTATGCTACGGGCTTTAAGCCCAAATTTAAGTGTTTTTACTTTTTTTTAACTAGTAATTAATGATGTTTACTTTTAATAAGTAATAACATTAAAATTATTAATATTTTTCTAATTGTATATCCAATTAATTATGTACACACACATATATATAAATTTCACTATAGGCAAAATAAAAATAATAGTAATAATAATAATAATTTAGTTCTATAATTAGCGTATCTTGAAACTTTTATAAATTTGAGAAGTGTTACATTCTTCCCTCCTTAAAAACATTCGTCCTCGAATGTTGCTAGGGCCTTATTCTTAAGCTAATAATCATCCCTTAGGTCCTTGAACCTATTAAGTTTTCTTAGCACTACTCATTCTTCCAAGGGACTCAAAATTTTGGCTAACTCCCTAAATTTTCAAAAATTTCGGCAGAGTTTTCCTTGTAAATTGGACTATCCAAAAATTATCCCTGTCACAAATACTACAACTGCACGATCAACAACAAAATATACCATAACAGGCCATTCATAGGCACCATACGCAGCTCATAAATTAATTACTCACACTCCGGCAAGGAGGTACCATAATAACCAACAAGAATCTAAAGCACAAAAACTTTAGCGCAAGTAAATCATTTTAATGAATTAAATATACTATGGCATAAACTAAATTACTACAACAACTAAATATAATCTAGGATGGACATAAACACTTGCTAACTTGTATTTAATAAATGAAATATAAATGTAAAACCAAACATAGGTTCACATACCCTTTTTCTCAAATAAATATGGATATTTCTTTCTCGTATCTTTCTCGACCTCCCACGTAGCCTCTTTTGAATTATGATTACTCCACAAAACTTTTACCGATGCTATATCCTTTGTTCTCAAATTTCTTACTTGCCTATCAAGAATTTCTATAGGTACCTCTTCATAAGTCAGGCCTTCTTTAATTTCTATGGTATCAGCAGTTATTACATGCGACTCATCATGAATGTACTTTCTAAGCATTGACACATGAAAGACAGGATGAAAAAAGGACAACTCAAAAAGTAGCGCTAGCTTATAAGCCACGTTTCCTTTCTTTTCTAGAATTTCATAAGGTCCGATAAATCTAGGGCTAAGTTTTCCTTTCTTACCAAACCTCATAACTCCTTTCATTGGTGAAACTTTCAAAAACACCTTATCACCAACCATGAAATCTAACTCACGATGCCTTTTGTCAGAATAAGACTTTTGACGACTCTGAGCAGCTTTAAGTCTTTCTCTAATTAGCTGAACTTTCTCCAAGGCCTCACAAACAAACTCTGGACCAATCAACGGCACCTCTGCTGGTTCAAACTAACCCACTGGAGACCTACATCTCCTCCCATACAACGCTTCATAAGGAGCCATACCAATGCTGGCCTGATAGCAGTTATTGTAAGCAAATTCTATAAGTGGCAAGTGATCATCCCACTTACCTCCAAAATCTATAACACACGCACACAGCATGTCTTCGAGAGTCTGAATCGTCCTTTATGCCTGACCATCTGTCTGTGGATGGAAAGCGGTGCTCAGATTGACCTTGGTACCTAATCTTTTCTGAAATGCTTGCCAAAAATGCACTGTGAACTAGGGCCTCTGTCAGATATGATTGAAACTGGAGTACCATGCAATTGGACTATTTCTTTGATGTACAACTGCACATAATGCTCTGCGGAATCTATCGTCTTTACTGGTAGGAAATGCACGGACTTTGTCAGTCGGTCTACAATAACCCAAATTGAATCATGTTTACGATATGTGCGAGGTAAACCTACTACGAAGTCCATATTAATCATCTCTCACTTCCACTGTAGTATCTCTATGTCTTGAGCTAGGCCACCAGGCCTCTGATGCTCGGCTTTGACTTGATGGCAATTTAAACATTTTGCCACATGATCTGCTACTTGTTTTTTCATGCCTTTCCACCAATACAACTCTTTCAAATCTAGATAAATTTTGGTAGCACCTGGGTAGATAGAGTACCTCGAACTGTGAGCTTCCTCCATTATGGCCTTCCTATGACCATCTACATCAGGCATACATAACTGATCATTCAGCTTCAAAAATCCGTCACTTCCTAGAGTGAAAGTAGTGATTTATTTGCTTCTGACTCCTTCTTTTAATTTTACTAAGTTTCGATCTTCGTCTTGCTTAGCCTTAACATGCGCAACAAGGGAGGATTGCGCTAAAGCATAAGCAGCTATATCTCCTTCTTCGGTCTCATCCAATCTAATTCCATCATTTGCTAGTTTTTGAATTTCTCGACCCAAAGATCGCATTTGTACTGCAAGATGGGCCAAGACACCCATTGACTTCCTACTAAGTGCATCTGCTACCACATTAGCTTTGCCCCAGTGATAAAGGATATTGATGTCATAATCTTTCAATAGCTCGAGCCACATTCTCTGTCTCAAATTTAGTTCTTTTTGCTAGAAAATGTACTGGAGGCTTTTGTGATCTGTAAACACTTTAGAATGCTCGCCATAAAGGTAGTGTCGCCATATTTTTAATGCAAACACTACTGCTGCAAGCTCCAAGTCGTGTGTGGGATAGTTCTTTTCATGATTCTTTAACTGTCTGGAAGCATAAGCAATAACTTTTCCATTTTGCATAAGAACACAACCAAGGCCCACTCTGGAGGCATCACAATAGACTGTGAACCCACCTGAACCCGTCGGCTAGGTTAACACAGGTGCAGTGGTCAACCTCTACTTTAACTCTTGAAAACTCTGCTCACAAGCGTCTGACCATTAGAACTTAACTGCTTTCTAAGTAAACTTAGTTAATGGAGCATGAAAGTGAGGAAAACCCCTCCACAAACCTTCTATAGTAGCCAGCTAACCCAATAAACTCCTAATTTCGGTTGGCGTTGTCGGCCTAGGCCAGTTTTTGACTGCTTCAGTCTTATGAGGGTCTACTTTTATTCCTTAACTAGATACCACATGGCCTAAGAATGCCACTGACTGTATCCAGAACTCACATTTTGAAAACTTGGCATAAAACTCATTCTCCTTCAAGGTCTGCAAGGCTATTCTAAGGTGTTCTGCATGTTCTTCCTTGCTCTTAGAGTACACCAAAATATTGTCTATAAACACAATAATAAAGGTGTCCAAGAATGGCTTGAAAACTCTATTCATGAGGTCCATGAATGCAGCTGGAGCATTTGTCAACCCAAAGGACATCACTAGAAATTCATAGTGCCCGTAGCGAGTTCTAAAGGCTGTTTTAGATATATCCTCTTTTCTAATTCTCAACTAATGGTACCCCGACCTCAATTCTATTTTTGAAAAGTACTTTTCACCCTGAAGTTGATCAAATAAATCATCAATTCTTGCAGTGGGTACTTGGTCTTAATGGTAACTTTATTCAACTGCTGATAGTCGACACACATTCTGAGAGACACATCTTTCTTCTTGACAAATAGAACCGGGGCACCCCACGGTGAAACATTCAGCCTGATGAAGCCCTTTTCAAGAAGATCTTTCAACTGTTCTCTCAACTCATTGAGTTCTGCTGGAGCCATCCTATAAGGAGGTATAGATATGGACTGAGTGCCTAGCATGAGATCAATGCTGAAGTCTATGATTCTTTCGGGAGGAAGTCCGGGAAGGTCATCTAGGAAAACTTCTGGAAATTCTCTAACAACTGGCACTGACTGAAGAGCTAGTGGTTCTGATTCTGGATTAATGATGTAAGCTAAATAGGCGAGACACCCCTTACCGATCATTCGTTGTGCCTTAAGGTAAGAAATAAACTTACCTACAAGCGATGCTGAACTACCCTTCCACTCTAAGACTTCTTCATTTGGAAATTGGAACCTGACTATCTTTGCATGACGATATAACATGGCATATTAGGAAGACAACCAATCCATATCCATGATCACATCAAAATCCACCATTTCTAACTCTATGAGATCGGCTTTGGTTTTGTGACCTTGGACTGAAACTTTACAACCTCTATAGACTCTAGTGACTTTCACTTACTCGCCAACTGGAGTAGATACTAGGAACGGCTCACTAAGTTGTTCAGGTTCTAGTCCGAGGTTAATTGCAAAGTATGGAGTCACATACGAAAACGTTGAACTTGGATCCATTATGGCATAATAATTATGTGAGCAGACTAAAAGTATACCTGTAATAATTTCTACAGATGCCTCTGCACTCTGATGATCAAGTGTAGCAAACAAACGGGGTTGTCCCCCTCCCTAAGTAACTCGGTATACACCTCTGCCTGTACTATGCCCGGTCTGATTATAAGAACCATGAATCTGAAGTGGTGCAACTGCAGTAGCAGAGGAACTAGAAGGACAGTTGATCCACCACTGAAATTACGTCGCAACTTTGGGCAGTTGGCCTTTATATGACCAGTGTCTCCACAATGGTAGCAACCGTGAAACCCGAGCTTGCACTGACCTGAATGTTGCTGCTTATATGTTCCATAAAGACCTTGTTGGTGTGAATGTTGCTTAGCATGACTCTGGTCATGTGAGGATGATGTCCTAGAATTCTGATTCTGGCGAGACCGATTTCCATTTCTCTGAGTACGTCTGAAGGAAGACCCACCACCTGACTGATGATTGTACTGAGATGGTGGTAATGACTCCTTATTAGAGGAATCCCTTCCACCCCCGCTGGATGTACCATTAAACCTGCTCGATGTCCGGGCTTTCTTGTTCTGCTCTTTTTCTTCTCTCCTTTATTGTCTGTCTCTTTCTAAGTGCTTGGCAAACCCCACGACAGAGGAGAAAGCTATCATTCCTACCGCAGCAGCTGATGTTGTATCCTTAATGTGGTAAGCTAAACCATCGACAAACCTGCGAATCTTTGCTTTTTCAGTCTTAACCATGTGAGGAGCATGCTTAGCTAACCGTATGAATTCCATGTAGTACTCTTGCACACTTTTATTTCCATGCTTGAGCTGTTCGAACTCTAAAGCCTTAGCTTCCCTATCCTCTTCTGGGATAAAGTTAGCCATGAAGGCTCCTTTAAATTCTTCCCAAGTAGGCGAACCATCATCTTCATCTCTTTCATTTTCCCACATCTCAAACCAAGCGTCGGCCACATCTCTAAGCTGGTAAGCAGCTAGCTCCACAACTTCATCATCAAATGCTTTCATCACTCGGAGGGCTTTCTTGACACCCTCCAGCCACAACATTGGATCTTCATCAACTATAGAACCATGGAACACTGGAGGACTCAACTTCAAAAATTCATTCACTCTTGAGGACTCAGAATTGTTCTGCCTATTTGATTGAGGTGGAATCTCATCTCTTCTCTCATTCTGGTTGGTCATAAAGGCTTTAAACATCTCCATAGCATTGTTGACAGCATTAAACATCTAAACCACCTCGGGAGATATAGTTTCCTGAGCCGGTGCTGCTATTGGGGGCGGTAATGGATCCTGAGGTACTGGATCATTATGGTCCACCCCTTCCTCATGTTCAACCCGGGGTACTTGAACCCCCTCTGTGGATTTACTCTTCCTTTTCTGGATTGAAGTATTATTAGTTCTGCCTTGGGCCACAATAGTAGCAAGAGTTTCTTGAGCAGCATCCTGAGTGTCGGTGTCAGAGTTGTGAGTTCGAGCCATTTCTGCAAATTTTGGAGAAACGAATACATTAGATAATTTCTTAGAGGTAGGATCTACAGCACGATCTAAAGCATGACAAAAAATGAGATTTTTCCTAAATGCTAGTAGCCTCCTGTTTATAAGTATGGCGCGCTTCATACCAATAAACAAGACTCTACTAAAACGGCTTCATAAACCCCTAAGACTCCATAAATCTGAGGCTCTGATACGAAATTTGTCACGACCCATTTTCTGAACAAGCCGAGACCGACACTTAATCACTAAACATGACCAAGCGAACCATCTCTACTTATCAAACCTATTATAAATCCAAACTTTATATGAAACAAAGCAATGCTCTAACCAAATATTTTGATTAATTCAAATATTTAAATAAATCAACTCTAAAACGTTATTCGTAGTAACTACTAAATTACTACTAAGTTATTATAAAATAACATCTGAAACTCAACCTAATGACTATGTCTATGAAGCCTCTACTGATAAACTGACGCACTGCTCGTAGCCTGCTCGCCTGCAAATCCGGTTCCTACGTTGTACCGCAGACCAACTGTCACGACCCGAATTTCCCATCATCGGGAGTCGTGATGGCGCCTACTATCGGAGCTACGCAAGCCAAGCATTTAAATATTTCCAGATAATAGCACAACAGTAATAACAATAATAAACCTTTAAATGGAAGCGAAAGTCTTTTATTACATAAATAACTGGAAACCCAAAATGCGAAAGTCTAATGTTTCTCTACCCAAGACTGGAGTCGCTACCTCACGAACCACTAAAGAGTGCTACAAACAAGTCTAAATAGAAAAATACATAATGTCTGTCTCGATACAATGAAAACAAACTGAAAATATGGAAAGGGACCTCGGCCTGCGAATGCCAGCTAGGCTACCTCGTAAGTCCCTAGAATGCAGTCAGCTCCCGATCAGTATACTACTGCTGCTGTCCA
>MU772665.1:166806-196746 GCA_026770625.1 Nicotiana glauca | reverse complement strand
AAAAGAAAGAGAATGAAATAACCAAAAAAATGAGAATAATAAAAAATAAGAAAAAAGGATAAGAAAAAGAAGAAAGAATTAAAAAAAAGTACTAAAAATACATGGTGGGGCGCGTGTAGTCACCACTTGCCAAGAGTTTGGTTGTCACTGTTAAGGGTGCAAACAATCACATTTAAAATAAGTTTAGGGGGGTAATAGGATTCCCGCAAAGAAAAGTGTGTAGTTAGAATTTCGGATATAGATCAGGGGGTAATTGTGCATTTTCCCTTCTTCTTAATGACCACTTAAGACACAGGAAATGCATCTCTAAAAGCTAACGATACACTTTGCATTGCCTCATTGTAGATTGTTCTACTTCAAGTTCTTATTTCCCTGCTTAGAGATCAAAAGGTAACATCACAGTAATAATACCCTCAAAACAGCTAATTCTGAGGGTTCAAGATTCAAGGATCAGGGTTCAAGGTTCAGGGCTCGAATTCACATACCATATCGTAGCTAATTCTAATTTTTTTTGTAGTGTATGAAACACCTAATAAATATTACTACAACAACTGAAAGACAAACATGAAATGCTTTTATCTGCATATTTATTGCTTTGTCCTGCAAAACATACCCTCCTCTTCACTTCAATTATAAGAAAATCAATGTCACTTGGACTCTTCAGAAGTAACACCAGGTGTGTGCCGGATCCTCCAATATGCATTATTGGAAGATTCAACACTGATGTGACAGTAGTTTTGGAAAGTCCAAGCAGCATAACAAAAAACAACTATTCTAAGAAGAAGCTTATTGTAGTAGTATTTTCAAAATAAATAAGTCCAAGTGCCAATATGCATGTAAAGAATTTTATATATGGCAAGCTCTCTAGAAACTAAGGACAAGTGGCTCTACTAAGCCAAGTGGCTATGAATACCCACCATGTTGTACTTTGCATGAAGATATGTAGCCAAATGGCTAAGCCATAAACAAATGGCAATCCTCCTTCATGTAATCAAACAAATGGTAATCTAAGAAGCTTTCCTTAGGCCTATAAATAGCCATGATTAGGCCATCATTCTTCAATCATCAAATATTAAGAAAAGCTAATCATTAGCAAAGAAGAAATTCTTCTTTCTTCTTTCCCTCCTATACGTCCCTCTCCTTCTAATTTCTTCTTCTATAATATTTTGATTGGCATAAAATATTAGTTGCACTTTCTCTTCCAAATTGCTGGATTTATTATCTAATTTTGCTGATTCGTGTATCATTTAAATAAAATAGAGGTAGGCTTGTTTAAACCTGGGAAAATATTTCACATTGCTGAAATAGTTTATTATGACAGAACCTAGCACGGCTCAAGCCAGTTGGTGTATTTTCGCTTACAAATAATTCTATTGCAGTATTATTATTATTGTTATTTTCCAGTGTCATTTTTCTACACTTATGACTATCTCTCTCCAAAATTTGAATACTCTAAGCAAGAAAATAGTATTCTCTCAGTTCCATTTTATGATAATCTGGACACACTCTTCCTTTTTAGCCTGTTTCAAAAAGAAAAGGACACATTTTTGTACTTACAAACAAGTTAATTTTAAACTTCCATTTTATCCTTAATGATATAATTTTATAGACACATAACGTCATGGCATTTTAAGACCATAGCGTACAATCTTCTTATAACCAAAAAAGATCAATGGACTGGGAAAATAACCATCTGATTAAATCCAAAAATCAAAATTGTATTAGACATGATTTACACCTTGATATTGCCTTAAAATCAACATATTTTAGCTCCATTTATACTAACTAGATTCTGCGCATGCGCGTTTGCACGTGGACCCAATGTCAATGAGTACAAATGCTATAAAATCACGTGAATAATATTTTCTTTATAAGTTAAGGTAGAGTAGCTTAATGTGCTGACTACATTGTTGACAACAGTATCTCAGGCATTATATATATCAAGTACAATGGAACATCAACTTTATTTTGTGTATTATTGGTACTGCGATAGTGCATATTAGTGTAAATATAATCTTTAATGCCAATCAAGCTTATTACATTAGACGATTTATCTAAAGTTGTAACTATAGCTTTGCACTATTTCATTTTAGTATGCTACTATTGCGCTTCACTCCCAAAGAAACAACTACAACTTACTTTCCTGATCGAAGTTTTGTTGCAAATGTACCATTGTTGAAGTACATGGGCCAAAAATATCTAAGTTGAAGTACCACTAAGATCTAATCGTCAGCTGTGTTTGTACAAGGTTGTGCTCTTCTTTCAACCAAATTATTGCATAGCAAATGGAAAACACGACATTTTATTTGACACGTGTGTCCCACGCGTACAAGTACAAATCTTTTAAAAGGATAGTGATAACATTGAAACGTGTATGTAATGATTAGTATAAAGTGTAAGAGTAAAATTACGAGCTCAACTGAAGAATGATTTTTCTATTTTATGAGTTGATTATTGGACTTCAATGTTTATATGTCTTCGGAACCTGAAAAGTAAAGCAATCAATTTAGTTTGTTATGCAGTACAGATAATAATTTAATTACTTATGTTATTTTTTGCAAATATGTTATATGTTTGTATCGTATCTAACACTTCCTTGTAAATAATATTTTTGATATATGTTTTATTTTTACGTGTCGGTTGCTCTGTAATGACAAGAACCTTTCTTGTGGACATTGATATCCCTCTTGAAAGTGCAACATACAGTTGTCCATGCGAAAAAATATGTAGTGGCAAATACAAGCCAACATTGGGAATGATTTCGCCTTATGCTTTATTTATTGTCATGGCAAAGCAAAGACGTATTACTTCCGAATGAACTTGAAAGGGTATCCTTCATTTTAAGGGGGTGAAAGCTGAATGCGTGGTATAAATACATGCTTTGTTGCACAATGACCAATCATAATTTCTGCAGGCAAAACGGTGTTGTCTAAGCCTCTGCATATCATTCTTGTTCCGTTACATAAGCCATTTGAAGGGTCTAGATTTCTGAGTAGCATTATGGGTGTGTTCTCCTTCAATACTAACCTGCATAAGAAATTAAAAGTTAAAAGAAAAATCATTTTTATTGCATGTTGCAGGTGTGTATGCTTGAGGGTGTTCTTTAATGTTTGGGGGGGAAATCAAAACACCAAATTTAGGGTGCTCTTTAAGGAGAACGTGGGGGTTAAAAAACCAGAACATTAATTTAATAATGATTTTACTCACTTTATTAGGAAAAGAAACTGAAAGAAGCAGCCATCAATGTCTCGTTGATGGGAGTAACTGAAGGAGAAAGGCCATTTATTATTTCCTCAAATTATTCTATTTCATTTATTCAATTACTTTATTATTTATTACAAAAAGCATAAAGTTGCAATTTTTCCTATCTTTACGTATTACACCTTTCCAATTTGATATAAGTTACACCTTTCCAATTTGATATACAATTATTTTAGTTTGCTTTAATTCAAAATATGCAGAGAAGCTATTCGTTCTTTCCACTGCTACAGAATCAACGGAATTCTTTCCCTTCATTCTCATTTTAGTTAATTTCTTTTCTTTCTTTTTTTTCATTTTTGCTTTGCTACAGAAATTCAAAAGTAGCCTCTTAAATTGGTTAATTACACTTTTTTTGTCTACCGTAACTGTTTCTGGAAAAACAAATGCATACACATCATATTATACTATACTTCCATTAAAACATTTTTCATCCTTATTAATTAGGTCATGTAATTTAATGGTCATGTAATTATAATATTACTATTTCATATTTATTGTATCAAATGTTTAATATTTTATTACATTTTACTTTAAAATAATTTACAATAGGGGCAAAATAGTAATCCAACTTTGCAGGAAGGAGCTTCCCACTTTTAGTCTAATATGATTAATATTAATATTTTTTTTATATTTTACTTAAAAATAATTTATAATAGGGGCAAAATAGTAATTCAACTTTTGCAGGATTGAGCTTCCCACTTTTAGTATAATAATATGATATGATATGATGATGATATGATGTGATTCTTAAAAATTCTATATGGCTGTTATAGAAGGGTAATTTTACAAAGAGCGTTCTGCTATAAATATAGTTGTTAAGGGTATAGGTAAAAAGTTGTTATAAAAGAGATAAAATATAATTTAAAAAATCGATTTTGAGAAAAATAGTAAATGTCTGTTATATAGGGATTATAATACAAAGAGGTCATTTGTTTAAGCGTGCCATTTGTCTAATGTAGGTGTGTATTAAAATCTCAACTTAGATTTGTAGTTTTGTAAAATTTTGAGTCTCTTTTCCTGTAAAAACAGCAGTTGTAAAGAGTTGAACTTCTGGACTGAAATTGAAAGGCAGAGGAACTTCCTTCACCAGAGACACGGAGTTTCAAACTAAAGTTAATCAATGGAGTTTGCTGTTATGTATTTCCTGTGATGTCTCAAGTTTTTCTGCCAATAACTTTTGCTTATTTGTACTATTTTTTCTTTCTGGTTCTGATATTTTAATTGCTTTGTTGTATACTACAGTGACGAAGTCGGAAAATTCAATAAAGGTGTTCAGATTTCACTCTTTGCCAGTGGGCTATGAAAAGTATTCAAAGTCTATTTTTAAATCAATAACAAGTAATCTTGTATCTTATGAATAGTATAATTACTTGGTGAAGGGTATTCAGTTGACTACCCTTGGTCAACATAGGTTCGCCCCTGGTATACCGAGTAAATTTCTGTTTTTTGATTGTGTTGTGTGATCATCTTGTTAATTTGTAATTAGTTGGTATTGTTTCTGTGTTTAAACACTTTATTGCATTCTTAAAATGTACATTAACGATTCATCTTCCGCACCAGAAGAAAATTTTCATGACAGTAACCTTCCTACAACAAGTTCATATGGCATAATGACAAATATAATAAAAGTATGAGCTAAACTATCATTGTAGGAAGAACAAAAAATGGAAACTAAATCACTTGGTAAAATATATTTCACATATTTAAAAAATTCATATCCTAATAGGTTACAACTTACAGCAGCTTAGTCCTTCGGGACGACCCAGTTGGTTTGGAATCCATAGTGATGACTTGGGATCGATCCACCCTCAATGCCTTCTAGGTCTGAGCCTGTTACATCCTCAGTGTAGTTTGCAGGATATTACACAGCGGAGGTTTACCCAATACGCATAGAATACTCACCACAGAGTTCTCACCTCGAAGGACAGAGGCTGTAGCGGACGCTAGTTTTCCTGGGGTTCCAAAAAAAGAACCTTACAACAGATTACAACTTACTGTTTTTTGCAGGGAACATTGGAATATCATTACATACCACATATCATCGTGGAGAATGACCAATTGACATTAGTCATTGTTTTAAACTCTGTGTACCCACCGGGTAGGAAACCAACAAAAGAAAGGCACTTTTTCCCCAGGTCTTTGGAGGAAGAAAACAAAGGTTAGACATAAAAATCGTTAACAAAACCTAATTTTTTGCCATGAAATCAAGAAAAATGAATAGCTGAAGCTGAAGCTACTCAGAATGCTCGAAGGTATAGTGGACCTTCCTTCTCTACTGCTTCACTAATGCTTAAATATTGAATATTTACCAGCAAAAGAGAACCATCAATGTTGATAACGAAAGCAGTTATAAGATTTAAATAACAATCATATGAATTGAAACTATCCCAACAAAAAAAATAGAACTGGAACTGAGTTAGGAAATCAAACAAAACGTAGGAGATGAAATTTGATCTTTGCACGTTTAACAAAGTTTAATTATGATTTGTTAAAACCTAATACCTAACTAGCACTTTCACATTTTTAGACTATTGTCACACCTCCTTTTTACCACCCGATAGGATATAAGGGGAGATTTTTTTTAATTAAAGTGACATAAATCGAAATGAGATTATTTTATTTATTTTTTTCGAGTCGCCACTTGGAATAGTTTATGGTGTCCCAAGTCACCGGTTTATTTTAAATACCAAATTGAGGACATTTTTAACTTTATTTAAAAGTATGCGAACCAGAAATTCTAAGTAAGGAATTCTGTTAACCCGGGAGAAGGTGTTAGGTATTTCCGGGTTCCGTGGTTCTAGCGTGGTCGCTTAAACTATTAATAATTGACCTATTATCTGATTTACTACATGTTTTAAAACTATTGTGAATTTTTCACTTTATAACCGCTTTTAATTATTTATGGAATTATTGTAGAACAAGTTACGATTGTCGTACACTTGTTTATTTGATACACATTGCGAACCGCGTGAATTATTGTAGAACAAGTTACGATTGTCGTACACTTGTTTATTTGATACACATTGCGAACCGCGTCACATGAAATGCACCCGCGATTTACAACATTTTTATTTTTATTATTGTTCGAAGTTGTTATGATCGGGTCACATGAAATGTACACCCGAATTTGGGAAGTAGGTATCATGACTATGCCACAGGAACCGTACTCATAGTCACGATTTGTTACTAATCGCGCCTAAAGCAAGCTACGTTGTTTGTGATATTTTCTATACTAGTTACGAATGTTCAAAGTATTTTCCACACTAGTTTTAGTATTAATGTGAAGGCCATAGATTATAGAATTCATTTGTGGATGGCACGCCTCAATTTATTTCAAAAGATTGTACTCAACTAAAGCAAACTACGGATGTTCATGATTATTTTTGATAGGTATATAAGAGCTAATCGAAGCTAATTGTTAATATATTGTAACGACTCGACCGGTCGTTTTGAGCTTTTGCACTTTGATCGCCAGTTCTCAGGTATGACGTGCCCCGTGTAATGTGTTATGACTGATGTAGATCGTCCGTTTTGGTTTTCAGAAAAAATCGAAATGAATTTGAAAGAACAGTCTCAGTTGAAAGCTTTGAATTTGAAAGGTTTGACCAAGAGTTGACTTATTTGTATATGAGATCGGATCGAAATTTTTATGATTTGGCTAGATCCGTTAGGTGATTTATAACTTAGGAGCGCGATCGGAATGCATTTTGGAAGTTCGTGGAAGGATTTGGCTTGAATTGGCAAAATTAGTATTTTGGCGAATTTCTGTCGATAGGTGAGATTTTGATCCGAGGGTCGGAATGGAATTCCGAGAGTTGTTGTAGCTTCGTTATGTAATTTGGGATGTGTGTGTAAAATTTCAATTCATTCGAAGATGATTTGGTTGGGTTTTCAAATGCGTGTTTCGGAAGTTTTAGAAGAACTTAGGCTTGAATTCGATGTAATGTGATGGTTTTGGTGTTGTTGGAGGTGTTTTGATGATTGGAACAAGTTTGAATGATGTTTTAGGATACGTTAGTGCTTTTGGTTAAGGTCCCCGGGTCCTCGGGGTGATTTCGGATGGCTAAACGGGAAGTTTTGGACTTGAAAATATAGCAGAAATTGCACCAGCTGTAGCAGGGGTATTTTGGCCTTCGCGATCGCGAGCCTGGGGCTGCGATCGCATAGAAGGTTTTTGGGCAGGTGAGGTAATTCCTCTTCGCGTTCGCATCAGTGAGTCCGCGATCGCGGAAGGCGAGTTATTGATTAATCGCGTTCGCGTTTGCGTAGTGGTAATTTAGGGGTCCAGCTGATTTGTTCTCCGCGTTCGAATCAAGGGGAATGCGTCCGCATAGTTATGGAATTTTATTCATCGCGTTCGCATAGGCCAATTTGGAGGTCTTAAAAAGTTGCTCTTCGTGATTGCGAGCCTGGGGCCGCGATCGCATAGAAGGAATTTATAGCTAGGCAGAATGGTTTTTAAACATTTCATCCGCGAGCTTAAGTCATTTTTCCACCATTGTTGAACATTTTAAGAGCTCTTTGAGAAAAATTGAAGAGGAATTCGAAGAGGATTGATTGGAGGTAAGTTCTATGAACCAAAAACGTGATTTTAATGTGAAATTAACCTAGAAATTCATGAAAATTTAGTTAAAATTGGAAGAACTAGGGCTTGGGATTTTGAGATTTTAAATTGGGATTTGAAGGGCCATTTGAGGTCGGATTTGAGAGTTTTTGGTATGTATGGACTCGTGGAAGAATTAGAAACCCGTTGATGTAAAAAATTTTGAATTTCGAGAAGTGGGCTCGGGTCTCAGGTTTTGCTAATTTCGGGATATTTTATATTCTTCGATTGTTTTGGCTTGGGCTTTGTTCCTTTGGCATATTGTGACTTGTTCGTTCCGATTTTGGATAGATTCGACGCGCGTGGAGGCCGATTTGAGGAGCAAAGGCGTCGCGAGCTAGAGATTTAGCCAGTTTGATGTGAGTAATGATTGTAAATGATATCATGAGGGTTTGAAACCCCGGATTGCACATTGTAGTGTTATATTAAGGTGAGACACACGCTTTATGCCACGAGATGGCTTGATATTGCGCTTGGGCTGTAAGGGGCCCCTCCCGGAGTCTGCACACCCCCAGTGAGCGCCATAGACGATAAACGGATCGGGCTGCACGCCGCAGCGATATATGGTTCGGGCTGCACGTCGCAGCGGTACTAGTACTGTTCTATGTGTTTACTTGATATTTCATTTGTCTGTCATTATCTGTTGTTTGTGCTACTTCATGAAATATCTACATGATTGCCTGGCATGATCTGATACCTAAGTGTTATGCCCGAGGGGTGGATTTCTGTGCTTATCTGCGCTGTTGTTTTGCATTCAGTTGCGTATCCGCTGAAAAAGTTATTTCCAAAAGAGGTTTAAACTGAGCTAAGATATTTTCTAAAGAATTCACAGGTTCACTGCTTTTTTTTTTTCTAAAAAGGGTTTACACTACTCTATACAGCATGACGGTTTGTTTTGCGTGATTTCTTATTGCTCAGTTATTATTTAACTTTATTACTCACTGAGTTTGAGTACTCACTTTACTCCCTGCACTTCGTGTGCAGATGCAAGTAATTATCCATCCGGTAGCGGGTTTTGGCTGATTGGAGGCAGGGCTATAGGAGTTTAGCGAGGTGGCTGTCCGCGTTCACAACACCGCTTCTCTTCATGTTGTTCATTATTCCTGTTAAGTGTATTCTAGACCTTGTAGTTGTATTTATACTCTAATAGATGCCCGTGACTTGTGAAACCCCAATTAGGGTTGTGTTGGGTTGTACTCCCGCTAATTAATATTATTGAATCATATTTAAACTGTTTATTCATGTTTAACTGCTTTTTTTTTTTTGTAAAGGCGATATGGGTTAATTGACTGGCCTTGTCTTCACGAAAGGCGCCATCACGATCAGTGCGAGGTTTGGGTCGTGACATATATATACATATATAAAGGACAACAAAAACAAAACAAACGAAAGGAAAAGACAAAAAGAAAACTTTCCAAAAGTCTTTCAGTTATCTAAGGAATTCACGTTTAAACAACAACTATACTGTAGTGTGCTTAAACGATTGACCTCATTTCCATGCCGCAAAGAACTTGACAATTATCAATGCAATATAATCATCTTTTCACACAATTCTGCCCTTAAACCATACATCACCATTTCGAGGGTATATCAGATTTTGACGTTATTTTTTTTTTTTTTAAAACTCAACTTTACCCTATAATTCTTATCAAATGATAATGTGGTAAGGGGTAACCATCCAGTTAACACAGACCACAAAAGTCACAGGCAATAACTATGATAATATGCTCTTCATTTATGAAATCAAATAATTACTACAATACACAGAATCCGAACAACAATGAAAGATGAAGGAAAATAGTCATGACTTCATATTAAACCAGATCTGGAAAAATACAGAGGTAAGAAGACATACTTACTTGGACTATCCTGCGTGGGGGCATTATATTTTATATTTATTTTTCTGTCCTCAACATAAAATGGCTTCTTACATTATAGTAACTTATATTTACTGTCCTTAACATAAAATGGCTTCTTACATGTGTATTTTGCACGCCTACTTCTACTTATTTGCTTTTCCTAAACAAAAGCTTTGATTACTAATTCTGTTTTATTCTCACGATTATTTTCAACCTTCCCTTATTTGATGATTTAGTTCAGTTAAATGGGTACAAAATAGTGATATTCAAACTGATATGTCGTGCTAATATAATTAACTTTGGGAAAAAAGAGTTACATTTTGAAAGCTATGGGTGATCTACAACAACAACCTAGTATAATCCCACTTAGTGGGGTCTGGGGAGGATAATATGTACGCAGACCTTACCCCTACCCTGGGGTAGAGAGGCTATTTCCAAATTGACCCCCGACATCCTTCCCTCCAAAAACTTTCCACCTTGCTCTTGGGGAGACTCGAACTCACAACCTCTCGGTTGGAAGTGGGGGTTGCTCTCAACCCCAACCCCTATAGGTGATCTACACAGGATACAAAATAGTTGAAATCAGACTTGATACGGAGAGTTACAGGTTTTATTATGGATTCACCTAACAATAGTGTAAACAATCTTCACATTGCCAGTTCACAATATATATTTTTTGCAGAAAGGCCTCCAGATATCTAATCTAATATATATGAAAAGCTGGCAATTCAAGCTTTTGGTGGTTTGTACTTTGTACTTTAACATTCGTACTTCGCTCCGGCCTGTTTGATCAAACATTTTCAATTTCAACACGTGAAAACCTGTTATTTTGTTTCAACTATTCCTTCCCATTAAATTCATGATCAGTGTCCATTATGCGTATAACTAACTGTATATGAAGAATCCAATCTTGACAAGAGATAACAAAGAGGAACCAATCACTGGCAATCACAGAATAAGCTTATTCTTCCAAAGCAACAAATTCCATACAGGATCAAAATGTTTGAGCATTCAAGATACAGCCTATAGAATCTGAATGAAGCCTCTGAAAGTGTTTCCAATTTACCTGCATGTTTTCACATAGACATGCAGGCGTATGAGTTACTTCACTTGTACAATTCCTTGAATCTTCTGCAAGCTTCTACGACGTTATCCCTATGCCCAAATGCACTTACTCTGACAAAACCTTCACCACCAGGTCCAAAACCACTGCCTGGTGTGGTAACGACATGAGTCTTCTCAAGTATCTCGCTGAAAACCTCCCATGAGCTTCGTCCAGGGAAGTGAACCCACACGTAGGGTGCATTTTTACCTCCATACACCTTGTAACCTAGCGACTTAAATGTCTCCATTATGATTTCTGTGTTTTCTTTATAGAAACTAACCACGTTCTTCATGGCCTGTGATGCAAAGTCAACATGCTCAAGCAGAGAACTTGGGCCTATTAAATGATGCTATTTTTGATTAAGTGAACAGGGAAACGACAAGCGAATGTTGAAACTGACCTTGAAACCATCAGGTGAGAGGCAAGCCAGACCACCAGCTTGAGCGATATTGGATGCACCATTGAAGCTTGTACAAACAATGCGATTGAAGTCTTTTGCTACAGGAAATCCATCAGAATATAGGAGTGCTTTGGGAATTGCAGTCCACCCTAAACGAACTCCAGTGAACCCAGCATACTTCGAAAACGATGAAACCTCAATGGCAACCTGCAAGTCCAGTACAATATGCTTACTGAGAAATAAATCCACTTATTAATATAGAGAATCATGCAATAAACTCTGTAGACCACAGAGGTAAGGAGAAAAGGCAGCACAAAAAAGTCTAACTGAAATATGACGACTCTCTAAGAAGCTCTGTAACTGAAAAAGACAAGCGAGGGAGCAAGAAGGATCAGAAGAAAGTCCCTGCAATTAACCAGGGGATAAAAGCACTTGGATAATAGACTTCAGATAACCTTACTACAGAGTGCCATTGAAGAACAGGGAAAGAAGATGACCACTTACAAACTAGTTTGATGAGCTTCAACTATGGCAAAAGACAATGAAGGAGCAGGACAAGAAGACGAATTAGAAGGAAAGGTCCCAACGAATTGCATGAATGATAATAAACGAGCTAAAAATCTTCAATTGAACAGACTGCTCATGTTATTTTTCCACAGTAAAGATTAGAAAGAGACTGTAGGAGAAGAAAGGAATCCATATAAAAATATAAAAAAGTCATAAAGGATATATATGAAAGAGCCGCACAAGTGTGAGAATAGTGATAGGAGATACAAAAGAGTTTTCCATAACCATAAAGATCTGCATTCCGCCTATACTTGTTTATCCTCATTATGGATGAGCTAACCGATAGCATACAGGATGAGGTCTTTGCTATTTGCAATGGTATTCTACTTTCTCACTATCTTTTCTATCCTTTCTGAAGCACGCCAAGATGGAAACTTTTCAAGTTGTAGCATACAGGATGAGGTCTTTGCTATGTGCAATAGCATTCTACTTTCTCACTATCTTTATTATCCTTTCTGAAGCAAGCCAAGATGGAAATTTTTCAAGTTCTGGTCCGTTTTTAGACAGTTCACTGAAGAGGAAAATAGACATGTAAGGACTAGAGCGTATAGCCCTAACACTACATTTTGGATCCCCTAGTATGTTAATTGCAAATGATATTGAGTTAACTGACAAAACTAGTGAGGGTGTTGTTAACCGAAAGTCTGAACTATGGAGAGCACTAGAGAATAACAATTTTAGAACAAGTATATTGCAAGTTTAGCCATCATATGCAAACGATTCATGCAACTAATCAATAGGAAATTAATGAATACCAGAATGAAACAGGTCCAGATAGAGCGAAATCAATAGTGAGACCGCATATGTCGACCCTAACTAGCTGAGGATTGATGTATGGCTGTTATGGGATTAAAAAGAGCAACCAAACAAAGTGCTATGCGGACATCATGAGCTTTAGTCATCTAAAAACAGGGTCCGAACAAATGATAGCAGAAGCTTTCACTAGAAAAGAATGTGAAGCTTAATGTTGACCAAATAAAATGATCCAGACTTACCTCTTTGGCTCCAGGAATCTCAAAGATGGACTTTGGACTGTCATCACATATATACATTGCATATGCAGAATCATAAACAAGGATTGAGCCATTGTTTTTAGCAAAATGCACCAATTTAGTCAGCTGCTCCCTTGATGCGGCAGCACCAGTTGGATTATTAGGCGAACAGAAAAATATAATATCTGTCCGAGGAACACTGGATAAATCAGGAAAGAACCCGTTTTCTGGAGTACATCTCATGTATGCAATACTCCCATACTTCTCCACATCCTTCTGAAACTGACCAGTTTGGCCCATAATAACACTTGAATCCACATAAGCCTACAGTAGAAACAGCAATCAAGGCTTACATCAGAATCTTACACACATCATCAGATATGAGAGCCTTTCTCCAAATAGTGGTAAAGAAAGCAAGAATACTCCAACAGACTATAAAGAGCCTAACAAATAACAGGAGTATAAAAGATGTATCAATAGCCTTTAAAAGAGTATAAAAGTTCGTGCTAAGTTATAAACAAGTACCACTTCACTTAAATCTCACAATGATATGAAAAATCATTTAACAAAATACGCATAGCAAATCAACAATATGCAGGTATCCTGGATGGGCATTTTTCATTTTTTATCAAACATGAAAGAATATAGGTAAAAGCCTGAAAATTTTACCGGATACGATGGGTCTTGCACAGCCATAGTGACATTAGACCCAAAAAGAACCTAAGATACAGTCAAGAAATACAAAAAACTGTTAATGAAAGACTCAAAGACGGCGGCTATAATTTGAAAAGACTACTTGATAAAGAGAAAATCAAACCTGAAGCCGAGATATATCACTTTTGGCACCATCAGAGACGAAGATCTCATCTTCCTCTATTCCAACATTTGCATAAAAGGTAGAAGCAATGGAGGCTC
Organism: Nicotiana glauca; assembly: GCA_026770625.1. NCBI lineage: Eukaryota > Viridiplantae > Streptophyta > Magnoliopsida > Solanales > Solanaceae > Nicotiana > Nicotiana glauca. Next base: position 183,044 of record MU772665.1, on the reverse strand, counting down.
TAAGTTGCTGCTCATGCGGAAAAAAATAAACGCCAATCTTAGAGTTATTCTGACAGCTGACTTTACACTTAAATCACGGATGAAATGCCACGAACAAAACATACGGTAACCATAGAGTAATTTTCTCTCATGTCTGTCTTAAAGTAGCATGTTTGGCCAAGCTTCTTTCGAGGCAAAAGCGCTTTTTTTTGTCAAAAGTGGTTTTTTTCTAAAATTAAAATGTTTGGCCAAGCTTTTGAAAGGGAAAAAAATGCTTTTGAGGAGAAGCAGAAAAAAGTAGCTTCTCTCCAAAAGCACTTTTGAGAAAAATACACTTAGAAGCAGTTTTTTAAAGCTTGGCCAAACACTAATTGCTGCTCAGAAGTGCTTTCCAAATTAATTAGCCAAACACAAATGGCTTCTCACCAAAAGTACTTTTAAGAAAAAGTACTTCTCAAAATAAACTGATATTTGCAGCTTGGCCAAACGGGCTATAAGGCTCCAGAATAACCACTTGAAAATAGCCAAACATGAAACATGTCATTGCACTCTCGCTTCTTTTTTCCTAAAACCTTGGTAGGCAAACTAAGTGTTGAATAAATGCTAATTACAAAGAAGTAATAGATTATTGTTGATATAATATATGGAAATGAATTTAAATGCTTCGGAAATTTCAGCTGTGCATACCTTTTAGACATCAGTATATCATCATCATACTATATTATAAATGGGAAGCTCTAAAGTAGAAATTGAATTACCAAAATATCCATCAAAAGTTTAATTATCTTTCTACCCCTTCACTTAAACTATACTCCAATAATATTTTTGTACAAAAATGTAAATGTGTATTCTAATAAATAATTAGACATGAATAGTGTAATACAAGTCTAATCCAATCGTTTGGAATTCTCAATCTTAAAGTTTTTAATGTGCTTTTGATTAAGCAATAAAGATGGATTAGAGAAAGGCATCTGAATGAGATATCTTTTTGTATTCTCTCAAGTTTATCTCATCTGAATATACATATTTCGTATAATGTACAACATCTTTTATATCCTCTGAAATTGGTTGGTGATATCTTTTTGTATTTCCAGCCAGATTTGTGGAAGTTGATCTGGTTAGGATGATTGTTCATAAAGTTTTCATTTCCTGGCTTGAAGAACAAGCTGATGAAATACTTCTTGATCAAGCTTCTATCTTTCCCAATTTTCATCCTAGAAAGTAATCAATGATTATGCTTGCATCTGTGCTATTCTGGTTGCAGATGTTTTTACTCACGAGTAAGTTCACATTTTCATTTTCTTTTCAACATTTTAACTAGGACAAGGTTTCTTTGTTCTAAACTTTTTTTTATTTGTGATTACATGCTCTCGAGGTATGGTCCTGGAGTTTGAAGCCAAAAAGCAAGTTTTTTCTGATGAAACTTTCAATAGCACCTCTCTTATAAACTGATCTCTTTCATACCATTTGTATCCTTGCTCTTTTCGTCCATTCGATTAATAATGGTTTCAGTTGTTTGTGGCCACAAGGGCTCCTCCCTTGGTACTTAATTTTTTCTCTCCATGTTTCATTATTGTTTTCTACTCCCGTTGCCTCTTCACTTAATAGTCTCTATTGACCATGCTAAAGTTATTTTTCTGTTTTCTTTTTCCTTACTTATTGGTTATTGTCAAATGTAATCTTAGTTGATTAATCTCGCTATTCTTTTACCTTTTAACTACCCTTTCAACTATTACCTTAAGCAATATTCTCTCGACCAAATTCATCTACTAAATAATAAATCGCATTAATTAAATAATTAAATACAAGATCTGATTCATCTACCAAAATCAAGTACTAACATATATATGGGGAACGAAGAGGAGGAGGTTACGAAAGAATGAAAAATAAATAGTTATGGATTGTATTGGATTAGTGGGCGGATGTTGGATGACACAATTTTGATCTCATGATTTTTTTTGTTGTTGGAGACTGATACTCTATTATTTTGTTTAAGCTCTCTCTGTCTCTCTCTCTCTCCCTCTCTCCTTTAAAGGATTCATTTCAACTGGGGGTAGGTGAGGGAGACATACATTTCTTAATTATCTTTTGGCTTCTTTTTTTATTGTTAAAGTTTGATTGATTAACTTTTATCTAACCATGATTAATATCACATATTGATCTTTCAAGTTTCAGGTAATTATATTTGCTTTAAAATTGTAAACACTTCTTATACGAGCATTAGTCATTCAGTTTCGTTAAGATAAATTTTGCTTGTGTTGGTGTGCCTTTATTTTTGACAACTTACTTTTTATGCTTTTAAAATTTATTTCTGGGAGAGATATCAATATCAACAATATCATATCATCTATAAAAAAATACAAGGTGAAATTTAACTTATCGCACGTTTGTATTTACCTTATAACATCAAAAAATAATTAATTACAAAACACATCTATGTATCCAACACAATACAGCTTATACATTTTTTCATTTTACGTTTACATTTTTTTGCTTTGTTTATATCGTTTTAAAAAAATTGTATTGCTTGACATGATAGGAATACGCGTGCATCTAATCATTTAGCGGTCAATAATTAAGTCATTCAAATATGCAGATTGCACAACAATTTGAGCTTGTAAGTTTTTCCTTTAAATTTTAGGGTACTCATTATACATATGTTTTAATATTATAGGTATAATATTTCAAAGAGTCTGTACTAATTGACATGGATACTCGTGTAGAGAAACTAGTTATGCAAAAGAGGAAGTTTTCACTCTACCACGTGGACCACCGGACAAAGAAGATAGTAATGCATTTGAGGAAAGAAGATACAAAATGAACCGGATAAATAGAGGAAAGACAAACTATCAGCGCACATGCAAAATACCATTTATTCTTGTTGCAAAAAATAGAAGAGAATTAAGAAATGGACGATAAACAATAGACCTAATATCATATTACAAAAATAGGGGGGGTATTGGGGGAATGAAATCCACTACTTACTTTTTCTCCTTGCTCAGCACCATAACCACTGTAACCCTTTAATGTTGACAGGTCATGTGCTCTCTGCCAATGAGTAGAGTAAAAGAAAACAAAATCAAGAACAGGAAGTTGGTTATCGACTTAGAGTTCAATAAGCAGAATAGATTAAAAATACAAACTACTTGTCAAGTTAAATGGCAGTCCATGTAGGCAGGCTGAATTCTATCAACACAAATATCCAGAAACATGTTCATTATAGAACCAAATGTTACCAGATACATGACTTTTTCCAGTAGTCCTATCAACGGTCAACAGAACAAGATACGACATACAGCAAAAAAAGAAGTTTGACTAATAACAAAACACTACAGCGTGATAGAGATGTCAAATAACCCCTGAACATCAGAAACTGTATCCTATCTTTACAAAATTCCAGTAGTCCTATCATCGGTCAACAGAACAAGATAAAACATACAGCAAAAAACGAAGTTTGCCTAATAACAAAACACTACAGCGTGATAGAGATGTCAAATGACCACTGAACATCAGAAACCGTATCCTATCTTTACAAAATTCACAAACAAGGCTATCAGCATTACCTGTGCCATGGCAGAACTTATGAATTCAGGAATGGGCTCAGTAGTGTCACCAATTCCAAGGCTTATAATTTGAGCATCAGGGTATTTCAACATGTGTGCAGATCTCCTTCTTGCGATCTAACTTCACCAAAGAGAGATTGTTTATAACTTAACTCCTATTAATTAGGAGAGAATGTCTACAAAATAAATTTAGTGTATTACTATAAAGCGTCTTCTTTCCCCTATTTCAAGATGGAAGCATAGAGGGGTAATGGCTGTATAAAATCAGCCAACCAACATCCAGCTTAAAAAGCAAATAATTTTGCTTCAGGGAACTAAATCTGCTTGTGGTCTCATCGTAATTCCACATTACTGCCATATCATCTAAATTAATCTTTTATTTGCATGAGCACAAAAGAAATGCCTCCAATTTATTCCAAGCAATGTGTCCAACGTCTTCTCTAATCTCCTACTGCTAATTCAATATAAGAAGCATCTTTAATTGCAAAGTAGCTTAAATAAACAGATAACAACAATCAACTCAATAAAAAAGTACCATCTAAAATACAGACCTCGGGAAAAAGATAACCAGCTTGAAGTTTAGCTAAGTTCTCATTGCGAGAGACCTTTGTCTTGTAAGCTTCAAGCAACACATGAAGTTTGTTAGCGCAGTCAAATCTCAAGAAATTGCAAATGTATTTGAATGGACAAACAGGAATTTTGTTAGCGTAGTCAAATCTCAAGAAGTTGCATATGCATTTGAATGGACAAATTGATTAGTTTAAAGTTCTCAAATACCAATTTTCAAAATCTCTAGTTGATCCATATTGCACTGGCTCACAGTCTACTATTTGCATTAATACAATTTGGTAATTCACCAAAAGAACACCTTTGACCGCCCCCCCCCCCTCCCTCCCAAAAAAAATGTGAAACAATTTGCACTAGGAAACAACATTAACATAAAGGCTTACAAGTCTCCGTAGAGGGTGTTGCAACACATCTGACAATACCACCGGTTTTGCCTGGCAGTGACACATTCTGTCTCCTACAACAATTAATCCACACTTTATATTAGCAAACATTGCATACACCAGGAATGAAAATACTCAGGATTACCAAAGTATTAATGGAAGCAACAGTAGTTTTTTACTGCATTCTCATCAACGCATTTAGTCATGAATATACAACCAATACAGATGAGATTCTCAGGCAGTTCGCTCGCTAGTAAACTCATCCCAGTCTGTAAATGATATAAATGGGGGATACTTCGTTCAATAAAGGAAAAGGAGAGTCCTCAGCTTCGTGTCAGTCAAAATGAAAACATTAATAAAAACCAAAACAAAATGCTCTACCATCAATTATAGAAAAATAAAGAGTCAAAATTCAAGAATCAGTAGAAGTAGATATTTAACCGCACCACCTAAGGTTGTGGTGCAATGGATAGGATCGTTCCACCCTTAACGAGGGTATCGGGTTAGAGCCCTGTGAATGGAAAACATCTTGGTATGAGTGCATCCCCTTTTAATGGCCTAACGCAGTGCGGCCCCCAATGTAGGTACCCCACACCACGTAGGAAACCAACAAAAGAAAGACATTTTCTCCCCATGTCTTTGGAGGAAGAAAACAAAGGTCAGACATAAAAATCGTTAACAAAACCTAATTTTCTACCATGAAATAAAGAAAAATGAATAGTTGAAGCTGAAGCGAGTCCGAATGCTCGAAGGTATAGTGGACCTTCCTTCTCTACTGCTTCGCTAATGCTTAAATATTGAATACTTACCAGCAAAAGAGAACCAGCAATGTCAATAACGAAAGCAGTTATAAGATTCAAATAAGAATCATATGAATTGAAACTATCCCAACCAAAAAAAAAATAGAACTGGAACTGAGTTAGAAAATCAAACAAAACGTAGGAGCTGAAATTTGGTACCTGAGACGGAGTTTGTGCTGACCCAATAAAGTAGAAGTTGATGAAGCGATTGAAGTGGAAAGACTTTGCTGAATTGCTGCCATTTTTTTCTGCTAGAACAAACCACGTTATCTCACTGGAGTAGAGCACCCCCTCAAAAACCAAAAAGCTGCTTTAAGAAACCCTACTCTTCCAATTTGCAAGAGCGCCCTTGCTCCGTTAACGCACGTTGCTTTTTATTTGTTAAAATTTTACTCTGCTAATTTGATATTTGAACGTTTAACAAAGTTTAATTAGGATTTGTTAAAACCTAATACCTAACTAGCACTTCGACATTTTTAGACTATTGTCACACCTCCTTTTTTACCGCCCGAGGGGATATAAGGGGAATTTTTACAATTAAAGTGACATAAATCAAAATGAGATTATTTTATTTATTTTTCCAGAATCGCCACTTGGAATAGTTTATAGTGTCCTAAGTCACCGGTTTATTTTAAATTCCGAATCGAGGATATTTTCGACTTTATTTAAAAGTCTGCGAACCAGAAATTCTAAGTAAGTAATTCTGTTAACCCGGGAGAAGGTGTTAGGCATTCCCGGGTTCTGTGGTTCTAGCAAGGTCGCTTAAAATATTAATAATTGGCCTATTATCTGATTTACTACATGTTTTAAAACTATTGTGCATTTTTTTGCTTTATAACCGCTTTTAATTATTTTATGAAATTATTCTGGAACAAGTTACGATTGTCGTACACTTCTTTGTTTGATACACATTGCAAACCGCATCAAAGGTGTTCTTCTGGTGAATTGCCAAATTGTATTAATGCAAATAGTAGGTTGTGAGCCAGTGCAATATGGATCAATTAGAGATTTTGAAAATTGGTATTTGAGAACTTTAAACTAATCAATGTTTGTGATTGCATATTTATTGCTTTTAACTCGGTGAGAAGCAAAGTGAAGAGTCAAAACAATTGCTACGTGACGTTTTTAAAATAATTGTACAAAAATTGTCTGTTGACAATGATAAAAAGTAAGTAATTGTCCATCTTAGTCTCACCTGTATTTGTTGGTTGGCTGATTTTATACAGTCATTAACTCTCTATGCTTCCATCTTGAAATACGGGAAAGAAGACACTTTATAGTAATGCACCAAAATTTATTTTGTAGACATTCTCTCCTCTTAATAGTTTAGCGCTGAGTCGAGGGAAGTAGTCGATGATTTAGGGGGGACGGAGAGATCGACGAGGACGTCACTCACCGTATAGGGGCGGGCTGGATGAAATGGAGGCTTGCATCTGGAGTTCTGAGTGACAAGAAAGTGCCTCTGCCACTCAAAGGTAAGTTCTATAGAGCTGTAGTGAGACCGGCCATGTTGTATAGGTAGAGTGTTGGCTGGCCGGTTAAGAACTCTCATATCCAGAGGATGAAGGTAGCAGAAATGAGGATGCTGAGGTGGATGTGCGGACACACTAGGATAGACAAGATTAGGAATGAAGCTTTTCGGAAGAAGGTGGGTGTGGCCCCTGTGAATGACAAGATGCGGGAAGCAAGGCTCAGATGGTTCGGGCACGTGCAGAGGAGAAATCTTGATGTGCCGGTAAGGAGGTGTGAGCGGTTGGCTGTGGTGGGTACGAGAAGAGGTATAGGGAGGCCCAAGAAGTATTGGGAGGAGGTGAATAGGCAGGACATGGTATGACTGCGGATTTCCGAGGACATGGCCCTTGATAGGAAGGTCTGGAGGTCGCATTAGGGTTGTAGGTTAGGGAGTAGTAGAACTTTCCTTACTTCATTCCGGGGTGTGAGGCGGGGTTGGATTAGGGTTGATCTTAGATAGCTTGCTGTTTATCTTAGCCCTGGGCCTTAGACATTGGTTACTGTTGTTGCATGTCTTTCATCTTTTGGTTGTTATGCTTCCGTTACTATTACGGTTTCTACTGGAGTTACTAATGAGTTGTCTTTTCTTGTTTTCTTGTTTTTTTATTTCCGTTTTTCTGAGCCGAGGGTCTATCGGAAACAGCCTCTCTGCCCTATCGGGTAGGGGTAAGGTATGCGTACACATTACCCTCCCCAGACCCCACCTGGTGGGATTTTCTTGGATAGTTGTTGTTGTTGTTGTTGTTGTTCTCTCCTCTTAATAGGAGTTCAGTTATAAACAATCTCTTTTTTGGTGAAGTTAGATCGCAAGAAGGAGATCTGCACACATGTTGAAACACCCTGATGCTCAAATTATAAGCCTTGGAATTGGTGACACTACTGAGCCCATTCCTGAATTCATAAGTTCTGCCATGGCTGATAGCCTTGTTTGTGAATTTTGTAAGGATAGGATACAGTTTCTGATGTTCAGGGGTCATTTGACATCTCTATCACGCTGTAGTGTTTTGTTATTAGTCAAACTTCGCTTTTTGCTGTATTTCATATCCTGTTCTGTTGACCGATGATAGGACTACTGGAAAAATTCATGTATCTGGTAACGTTTGGTTCTATAATGAACATGTTTCTGGATATTTGTGTTGATAGAATTCAGCACGCCTACATGGACTGCCATTTAACTTGACAAGTACTCTCTATGTTCCAGTTTATATTAACCTATTTACTTATTAGTTCGTTCCAAAAAGAATGAATCTTTTTTAAGCTTAAACTTACAATTCTATCACTAATGAGAAGCTTTCACAACCACACAAATATTCTTGGGCCCTTTTTGACTTGTTTAGAAACAAAAATTTCGAAATTCTTCAGTTTTTCTTAAACTTTGTGCCCAGTCAAACAGGTTCACGTAAATTAGAACGGAATGAGTAGTTTGTATTTTTAATCTATTCTGCTTATTGAACTCTAAGTCGATAACCAACTTCCTGTTCTTGATTTTGTTTTCTTTTACTCTACTCATTGGCAGAGAGCACATGACCTGTCAACATTAAAGGGTTACAGTGGTTATGGTGCTGAGCAAGGAGAAAAAGTAAGTAGTGGATTTCATTCCCCCAATACCCCCCCTATTTTTGTAATATGATATTAGGTCTATTGTTTATCGTCCATTTCTTAATTCTCTTCTATTTTTTGCAACAAGAATAAATGGTATTTTGCATGTGCGCTGATAGTTTGTCTTTCCTCTATTTATCCGGTTCATTTTGTATCTTCTTTCCTCAAATGCATTACTATCTTCTTTGTCCGGTGGTCCACGTGGTAGAGTGAAAACTTCCTCTTTTGCATAACTAGTTTCTCTACACGAGTATCCATTTCAATTAGTACAGACTTTTTGAAATATTATATAATATTAAAACATATGTATAATGAGTACCATAAAATTTAAAGGAAAAAATTACAAGCTCAAATTGTTGTGCAATCTGCATATTTGAATGACTTAATTATTGACCGCTAAATGATTAGATGCACGTGTATTCCTATCATGTCAAGCAATACAATTTTTTTAAAACGATATAAATAAAGCGAAAAAATGTAAACGTAAAATGAAGAAATGTCTAAGCTGTATGGTGTTGGATACATAGATATGTTTTGTAATAAATTATTCCCCATTTCAATGCTGCAAAGAACTTGACAATTATCAAAGCAATATAATCATCTTTTTTCACAATTCTGCACTAAACCCATACATCACCATTTCGAGGCTTTATCAGATTTTGACGTTATTATTTTTTTTTTTTTAAAACTCAACTTTACCCTACAATTCTTATCAAATGATAATATGGTAAGGGGTAACCATCCAGTTAACACAGACCACAAAAGTCACAAGCAACAACTAAACTAGATCTTCTTTTTTCAATGCGACCTTGCTGAGTAGAAATATAGCTGAACAAAATAAAGAATGACTATGCAGAAGTCCATTTTCTACAAAACAAGAAAACTAAATAAAACCTTTCCAAGTGCCAAAATTCTTAAGTTCTCTAACGTCACAGGAAGGCGTACTTGTTCTTGTTGAGCTATTTTACATCAGAGAGACTATATGTTTCCGCTTTCTCCACATAGGCATTTTTCAAGCACCCTTGCAAAGGAAGAACTAATTCAGTTGAAATTCTTGTACGTAAAAAACAGCTTGGACAGCCATATTTCTTAAGATCACAGTGTATAAACTCACACTTAAAACAAGGGACCAAACAAAGATTTTCTAGCCTCAGCAAGCCCCAAAAAGGCTAAATAACATATTGATATCAAGTTTAGCATCCCGCACACTATGCTCTTCATTTATGAAATCAAATTATTACTACAATACACAGAATCCAAACAACAATGAAAAATGAAGGAAAATAGTCATGACTTCATATTAAACCAGATCTGGAAAAATACAGAGGTAAGAGGACATACTTACTTGGACTAGGATTGACCTCTTTGTAAGGAAAATCAGCTAAACCACACCAAATCCAGATCTGAAACTCTGGACAGCAGACCGGCAGATTAGAACAACGAGCAGCAGCAATTTTTCAACCACAGCTTCTTCTTTTTTTTNAAAATAAAAAAAAAAAAAAAAGGAGGTCCGATTTCTCCTTTTTATTTTTTGAAAGGGTGGAAAAAGGCTAGGATTTTGCTTGGGGGAATCTTCCGTCTCTGTTGTTGGTGTTGCTTTGGTGGGAGGAAAACGACAGATCTCTTGGAGCGCTAAGGTGGACGGCTCTGTTAGGAATCTGTTAGTTTTGTTTTCATGAAGGAGAAAGGGGTGCTCAAAGGAGAAAGGGCCAAAAATTAACGTGTTTTGTGTCCTTTTTTAGCACCACTTTTGAATAAAATATATATCTCTATATATAAAGCCAGTTGTCAATCTTAAAGAGTTGCGATAAATTGTCAAATAAAGAAATACTAGTAGTCTTACCCGTACAATGCGCGATCAATATTAAAAAATTATTAATTAAATTAAATTATGATCGGGCTTGTTTGATCCTATTAGATTATATTGCTTTAATAAAATTCAATTGTCATCTTACTTGTTAATACAATATACTCAATAATGAATCAAAGGTACTTATATAGTTAGTGAATAACTTTTTTGATCTATATTTTTTTATTATATTAAGCAATATTTAATATTCGCTTTCTTTTTGTCATATATGAGAAGATTTATAAATTTTTTACTGTTGAAATATTTTTTTTATTTTAAATTTTATTCTATTGTTCTTCGTAATATTATCTAAATTTTAATGAACAAAATCTCGGTTAAACTAACGGGACTTATACAGGGAGCGCATTGAATAACTTTCTGTTATTTTTTTATTATATCATCTAATATTTAATATTATTACATTGCTAATAGAAAGTTTTATTAGCATATTACTTTATTAAATATTTTTCTCTGAAATTTTTTTATGTCTTTGTTTTCGTTTTATTTATTTAAAATAATTTTAAAACTCCAACTTGAAACTAATCCCCAATTTGAATTGGTAATTTATAAATTTTTTTATATCATTTTTTATTTTAAAATTATTTTAAAACTCCAACTTGAAACTACATCCTGATTTGTATGGGTAGTTTTTATTCTTTCTTTTGTTTTCTATAGCTATTTTTTTTTTACTTTTTTATTTTAAGATAATTTATAAATTCCAACTTGAAACTACTTCCACCCAATTTGAATTTGCAGTTATTATTTTATATATTTATTTTTGGTTTTTTAATTATTATTTTTTTTGGTAACTAACATTTTTATTAATCACCAAGAAGTAATTACAAAACTTTAGCATAGCTAACACAGCTTGCTATCTATTTTTTACCCTGTATACTCAACTACCTAGAAATATAAACTATATACAACAGACTTAATTCTAGTAGTAGCTCTAGCACTAACAACATATGTTATCTCTTTTGTAATTTGTTCCCATGCCCTACTCTTTTGTTCAAATATTCATATGTTCCTCTCCATCCAGATGTGGTAGGCAACTTCTGCATACACCATTCTAAAGATTTGAGCTCGCTGAGTTTTTCCTTTGGCACTTTTCAATGCCCATCCATAGAATTGTTGCCAATTGGAGCAGCCGTGAAATTGTTTCTCCAGCCAATTACACATTTTGATCCATATCTGTTGAGTAAATTCATACTGCCCAAACAGATGATCTCTAGTTTTCACTACTTTCCTGCACATTACACATTGTGTATTAACATTGCCCTTCCAACTAGCTATCCTGTCACAAGTCATCAGTCTCTCAGGCATCATCAGCCACATTATGAATTTAGCCTTTGGTCTTGCTGGATTGTTAAACATCAGTGCTTTCCATTTTACCCTACTATAATCTCCAAGTAAGTGTAAGTATATCTGTCTGATCAGGCTTCTATTAGGTGTTTGCATGAACTGCCTAGTTTCCAAAATTCCATGAGCCTCTATTACTTTCCTTACCATCCAGCAAGCTTGCTGGGGAATTGTCATTGTTCTCATCTACTGGTTTTTGATGTAGTACGTATGAATCCAGCGGATCCATAATTTATCTTGTTTATGAGCTAAATCCCAGCAGTTCTTGGCAATTGTAGCTTTGTTCCATAGCTTCAAGTTTACAACATTCAGCCCACCTCCTGCCTTTGGCAGACAAACTCTATCCCAAGCAAGCAAAGCTTTCCTTGTTATTTCATTTGTACCGGACCAAATATATGACCTGCATAATCCCTCTACTGTCTTGATCACTTTTGTAGGCAGAATGAATAGCTGAGCCCAGAAAGCTTGAATTCCAAACATCACACTTTAAACTAGCTGAACTCTTCCTGCATATGAGAGAGCCTTGGAAATCCATGAAGTAATTCTTTTAGTCATTTTGTCAATGAGAGGCTGCCATTGCATTATACTCAGCTTCTTTGTAGACAGTGGAACTCCTAAGTATTTAAAAGGGAGTTCACCATTAGATAATCCTAGCAACTGCAATATTTGTTGTCCTCCCCCCCCCCCCCCCAAAGAAATACCTCCAAAATAAGTTTCACTTTTATTGAGGTTAGCCTGCAATCCTGAGACCTGAGTGAAATGGTGAAATTTTTGTTGCATCACATGCACTGTCTTCATATCACCTCTGGCAAATAATAATAGATCATCTGCAAAGCTTAGGTGAGTGATCTCGATCTTTGCACATCTAGGGTGATATTTAAAATCCCTCTCATGTTTCAGACTAGCCAAGTTTCTACTCAGGTACTCCATTGCTATAGAAAACAGAAATGGGGACATAGGATCCCCCTGCCTCAAACCTTTAGCAACATTAAAAGGCTTAGTTGGTTCTCCATTAACTATAACAGAGTAGTTAACTGTTTGTGCACATTCCATAACCTGAGAAATGAATAATTAAGGAAAACCTAGTTCTTCCATAACCTGCTTAATATAAGGCCACTCAACAGAATCATATGCTTTATGAAGATCTATCTTTATCATGCACCTAGGATATATATTCTTTCTAGTATAATCCTTAACCAATTCATGCGCTAGAAGAATATTATCTGCTAGCTTTCTCCCAGGAATAAATCCAGCTTGAGCCTCATTGATGATTGAACTCATGATGCCTTGCATTCTTGCTGTTGGGACCTTGGTTATAGTTTTGTAGAGGATAGTGCAACATGATATTAGCCTAAACTCTTTAACAGTTTTAGGCTTAATTACCTCAGGGACCAATGTTATGGATGTGCAATTAATAGCTCTATACAATTTCCCAGTGAGGAAAAACTCCATAATAGCTGTTGTGACTTCATCTTTAACAACAGGCCAAGCATGTAGCCATCAACACCAGGGGCCTTGTCCTTATCAATAGAACATAATCCTTCATAGGTCTCATCTGGGGTGACACCTTTGCATAACTCAATACTTTGTTGTTGATTAAGTTTAGTTCCTATGCTCATAACCCTTTTGTCTATAGCAGGCAATTATTGTGCAGCAGTCCCCATCAATGATTTGTAAAAATCCACTACCTCCCTTTGGATGCTTTCTGGATCAGTAATCCTATTACCAGTGCTGGTTTGTAACTCCACTATTTGCTTTATTTGGCTTCTCTCTTTCATTACAACTGAGAAGTATTTAGTGTTAGAGTCACCTAGTTGTATCCATTTGGCTCTGGCTTTTTGTTTCAGGGCACCCTCTTCAATCAGATCCCACTTTTCCAAATTATGAATCAGCTCCTTCTTTTTTAGTAGCAACTCAGAAGAGTTGCTTGTATCAATGCTTTTTTGGACCTGTTCAAGTTCGATTCTGGCTATCTCTATCTTTTGCTTAATGAATTTAAACTCCTCCACATTCAGTTTTCTCGGTACTAATCTCAATGTTTTTAGCTTCATCCACACATTCTGCATCTTTTGTCTATGAAAACTTTGTTTCCAAATTTCCTGCACTTTAGACATAAAACTTTCATGCTGCAGCCCAGATGTTGAAAAATTTGAAAGGTATTTTCCTATTTTTGTGCTGATTATTGAAAGTTAATGTCATAGGTGCATGATCATAGATAAATGGAAGATCATACACAATGGATATATGTCCCCACTGCATCATTCATTCATAATTTCCAAACATCCTATCTATTCTGCTCCATATCCTGTCCCCAGCCCCTTGCTTATTAGACCAAGTATAATAGTCACCCTCCCATGCCAATTCACTAAGCTTCAACTCATGAACACATTTACTGAAGTCTTGAGTCTCAGCTTTAGTAACTGGATTATCATGTATTCTATCTTGTAATTGTAGTACAACATTGAAATCTCCCCCAATCACCCAAGGCATGGATGTCATTTGATCTATCTCTTTCATGTTCTCCCATAAATGTTTCCTTTGCTCAACTGTATTAAACCCATAAACTACAGCCACTGCATACTCTTGATCATTTCTAATATTTGTGACAACGCAGTGTATTACCTGTGCTTCTGCCTTAATCAACTGGACTGAGTAGTACTTAGTATCCCGTATAACCCAAATTTTTCCATTCACTGCAACATTCTAATTATTAAACATTCCCCATCCAGGGGCAATGTGCTGACTAACACATCCAGCATTGTGCTCCTTTACTCTTGTTTCAATTATCCCAGCTAAACTAATGTTATTATTTTTTTAGATAGTTTTTCAACTCCTTCCTCTTGTACCACTTATTAATACCCCTTACATTCCAGATTAACCACCTCATTGATTAAGTCTAGAACCCCCGCCTCTATCATGTGGTAGGGTAGAACTACTACTAGCACCTGTTGTTCCACTTTTTAGACTACCTCTACTAGCTACTGGAGTTAACATAGGAAAGTTTTCAAGGCTGAAATCTAGCACTTGTTGCTTACCCTTATCAGTAGGCTCTACTCCATTATCCTCTGTATCTTTAGCTATCTAGTATTGAGTTGCTTGTTGTACCTGCTCCATTGAGTGCTGGTGAGGCCTTTATTTTGCAACTTGATCAAACGTCTTAGGAACCCCAATAGGAGTTATTTCTGTGTGCCCAGGTTCTGAATTACCTTCAATGCTTTTGATAATCCCTTTAGTTCTCCATTCATACGTAACTTTCTTTGCTTTTCTTCTCCTTTTAGGCCGAGTCTCCTTTTGCTCCTTAGGTTCTTGGTAAGTAGAACAAACATGACCAATAACTTGGCATTTGTCACAGTACATTAGCTTCTACTCATACACTATCTCCTGTTGGAAACTCCTTCCTCTAGGGTCCCTTACCATAATCTCTGTAGGCATAGTTTTAGTCACATTCACTTCAATCAACATCCTTGCATATGAAATCCGTTTCTGCTTGGTTGTACATTCATCAGCAAACAATGGTTTTCCAATAGCACTTGCAATTTTACTCAATGCTTCATTTCCCTAGCAGCTCATTGGTAATTTAGGAAAAATTACCCACAGAGGTATATCAGTTAGAAACTCCTTGCTAAGATCAAAATCTGGGGACCAGGGCTTCAGGATAATTGGCTTATTTCTGAAAGTGTGAGGTCCAGCATAAAATATCCTATGCATATCAGCTAGATTTTGGAATTTTATCACAAAATATCCATCATTATGAAGGAATAGATCTGGCTCAGCTACATCTAGCCAATGTTGAGTAATGTATCTCTGCATAGCATTGTAGCCCGGGGTTTCACCTACAGCATAGGCTATCAACGCAACACTCCACTTTTCTTTTGCCTTCTTCACATCTTGCATCTCAAGTTGGACTACAGTTTGACTTTCTATAATCTGAGGAGGAATATATCTAAGAGCCATTCCATGAGTTGAAACTCGATTATGTTGGAACAGATTAGCACACTTCTTTGGTTCCTCTCTCATATCTGCCTGATTTCCTTCTTTAACCTCTTGATTTACCTATTTTTGAGCTTCGATGGCAGTATCATTGTGATCTGCTATGATTTCTGTACTTAGAATCTTCTGCATGCCCTTATCAGTCAACTCTGCTACTGTTCCATTAGATATTACCCCAACTTTAATAGACCTATTACTCTCACTCTGTTTAACTTGAGCTGATGTATCTAACGTTAGCTTCCTACTGACCTCCAAGTTAATCAATGGGCTATCCTCTCCTTTCTCTTCTTCTGCTCCTTCCTTCTGGTCTGGAGTTTGCATGCTTTAATTTCTTTGTTCATTCTTCGATTTAGTACTCATTGAGTTAATAACAGTTGAGATCGGTGTCTTAGGGTTCTGCGATTTAGTACTCATTGAGTTAATAACAGTTGAGATCGGTGTCTTAGGGTTCTGTTTTGGTCTTCCTCTTCCTCTACCTCGTCCCCTAGCCATGGCAGCCGCACTCGGCGCACGTTTAGGTAACGTGAGCTGAGAGCACGAAGAAGACGATTTGTATGAGTAGTTTAATCAATATTTATTAATTCAAATAAAGTAACCAATATATATATATATATATATATATATATATATATATATA
>MU772665.1:147123-157440 GCA_026770625.1 Nicotiana glauca | reverse complement strand
TCTATTTTTATTGTTTGGGTCTTGTTTATTTTCTTAGTTTTGAAAAATGGCATCATATAATAAAAATTGGTGGGACGGTAGTTGTTCATACTGTGATGACCCTTGTCTTTATTGTGGAGGACCATACTCGTGGTAAAATTGTTTAAATTCTCCCGGGGGTGGATTGTGCGCACAATCTCAAACCCATGAGTGGAGTATTCGTGATAAGTGTGGTTTTCAAAATGGTCATTGGGATGATTGTGTTGATTGGTCCTTCCCTTCCCCAAGCCCCCGCTATGATGAATCTATTGTTTTTGATGAAAATGATAGGGCTAACGAATTGGAAGAAGTTGAGCATGACCGAAAAGGAGATTTCAAGCTCATGTTGGAGTGCTTACTTGAAGGAGGACACAAAGAACAAAGTGCCTTGGAGGAGCTTTTGGAAAATAGTCTCCAAAATTCCTTGGCACTTAATCAAAACCAAGAACTCTCAAATGCCCAAAATGAGAAAATAATGCTCATGTTGGAGACCATTCTTGAAAATGAGGAAGAATGTGAGCTAAAATTTGAAGAGTCAAGAATTGAACCTCCGCCAATCGACCCCATGAGTACCAATGATGTCGAGAAAAATATGGACTTAGANAGGATGTCAGAATAGAAAAATTACAAAATGAAGGTTTGAAGTCACATTCCAAGCATTTTTCAATATTGGAATTGTGTAGTGATATAAAAATTGAACTACATCAGTCCGTGAGGGACTGCGAGGAGGAAATGCAACAACCATACATTTTACAATTTGAGGAAACAAAAAACTAAAATGACATTCCTCACATGAGAGCCAAGAAGTGCAAAATGAAGAATTTAAGGCTCGGCTCGATAATCAACTTACCACCCTTTATCGCTCGTGGTCACAAGCTTGATTCCAAGCTAGGTGCACAGTTCATATCGTCCAAGTGGCGAGAAAAGTGGTAAAATTATTTGCGACGTGCGCGACTTTAAATCAAACGCTTGTTGGGAGGCAACCCAATTTTATTTTATTTTATTTTATTTTTATTTATTATTGTATTATTCTTGTAGTGTAGATTTTTTATTTTTAGGAACATGGAACACAAAGCCATTGGAAGGATGTAACAACAAACCATTAGCTGGAACTAAGTGTGAGGTACCCGCACGAAGGACCAAGATTGGGAGAAGTCTGAGTACCCCATGAGTTGCTAGTGCTTTGGCCTTTGGCCTACCAGGGAGTTTCTTTTACCCTCTTATTAGTATGGTGTGCATTGAGGACAATGCACAATTTTAAATGTGGGGTGGGAGACTTGTCTTGATACTGTATTATAGTGTACATAGACATGGAACATGTTGTAAAATTGTATATGTGTTGTTGCGTATAGTTGACTGTACTCACATTAGGAGTAACTGACTTGGCCCAACGACGGACGCTTGTCGACGGGTCTCTTGAGGGTCAAAGTCGGATCTAAAAAAAAACAAACAAACAAAGGTAGATGACTCTTCTTGAGGACGGACCACTTGGACAGTACTATGAGGGAAGTAGTCCATGTAGCTTCTTTTTATTTTATTTTATTGTTGTTTTCTAGGTAGTGTAGTAATTTACCCTTGGTTTTTTTTTAAACCACGGTTCTTTTCCAAGGGTTTTATTTGAACCGGGTGTAGTTAGTTTTTTTTGGGGGAGTAGGAGCTATTGTGTTGTGTTTTGAAGTGAAGCAATATCTCTTGACTTCGTTATGACTTGAGAATAGTGAGTACTTTGGTTGTGACGCTTAGGCTCAGTTTTTGACTCTTGTAGAAGTACCTTAAATTGTATTATCTTAACTTTGCTCAACTGCTTTGACTAGAGTGTCTTGATGAATCCAATCCTGAGTGAGTTATGTGCCATGCGTGTGTAAGCTTTGTTGTATTCTGTGCATTGCATTTGATGTCTAGAACTTGCCCTGTGTGTTTGCAAAGCGAAATAGTAGTTTTGTTCAGTCTTAGAAGTGATATAGACATTTCTTTGTTGAGCCAGATATGTATATTTTACCCGCCTAATTGTTATGTATCGTAGTTAACCTTTTTGAGCCTGTAATCTAATTTCTTTGGCAACCACATTACAAGCCTTACCCATTTGTTTGAATTAACCATCTATTTGAACCATTATAACCTCTCATGAGCACTTGAATTGTTATGAACTTTCTAAAAGTTAAAGTGTGGGGTGGTTAGTTTGGCTTTTGAGTGGAACCAATGAAATAAGGAGAAATGTGCACTGATTTGAAAAAGCAAGAGCCACTTGAATTGAAAAAAAAGGAAAAGAAAAAAATATTCTTTGATAGTGGTGACTCTTGATATAATTATGCTTAAATAATTTGGGAGTTGATGTATATTGATGTGAAGGTGGAGTTTGGTTTGACATAAGTATGTGGTTTGAATGTTAAAGTATATGTATTAATGTGGTTAGGGGGGGGTGTAATCACTCTTATATCTAAATGTATCCTACCCGTCCCGTAGCCGATATTACAACCAAATAAAGTCCTAATTGATCCTAGATTGAATGAGCTCGATTAGTGGAGTAGTACACTACGGGAAAGCTTATGGTGCATCTTTTGTGGCATATGAATATTATTTCTGAGAGTGAGTGAATTCTTTCTATCTTGAGTTCCTAAGTATTCTTAAATTTTATTGTATGGAACTACTCTTTTTTGTCGTGTGAGGGCACTTGATTCATGAAGGAAAGGTAATGTCAGTGACCTCTATGTTAGAGTAAGTAGGTGAGTTGTGAATAATGCGTGGTACTTGTGAGTCAAATCTTGAGGTGAAGATGTTACGCTTTTGTGCTTAGTCTATTTTAAATATTCTTAGTGTGATGAGTTAGGAAAATTGCTTTAGAAAGGTCGTGTATATATAAAGTGTAGTTTGATTACTCGAGGATGAGAAATGGTTTAAGTGTGGGGTGTTGATGATAGGCTATAATTACGTATTTTAGTCGATTATTACACTCTAATTTACTGCACTTTAGTTGAGTTTGCGCTTTAATCGCTAGTGTTTTGTACTAATTGTGTGTTTTATGCCTTGTAGGTGTGATTCCGAGCTATACAGATATTATGGAATGAATTTAAGTGATTTGAAGCTTTGAAGTCTGAGTAAAAACTCAAAGAATTAAGCCGGGATCGTGTTCGGGGGTCAAATTTGATAGTTGAGAACAAATGAAGACTCGATGAGGCATATTGTGCACTGTCTAGTAAAATACACATAACATTTTACTCAAAACTTCATTTTAGCTCCACAATATTTGATTGGAAAGATAACTCAAAAAACTACAATTTTTATGTTTTGCATTTTTCCAAATTCCAAACGGAACAGGGTGAAAAACCGCAGTTTCAATGCAACCGTGGCAGAGTGCAGATGCGGACAATTGAAGAATCAGAGGCCATGTTTGGCCGCGGTTTGACCGCGACCGTGGCAGGAGGCGAAAATTTCAGGGACTAAAGTGCAAAACACGGGATTTTTAGCCCAAAACCCTATTTTAAACATTAGACTTCGCCCAAAGGAGGCATGTATTGTTTTTTAGAGTATCTTGGCAAGGAAAACTATTGTGAGAGAATACTCCAAACATATTTCTTCTTTTCTTTGATTTTTATTGTTAGTTATGATGAATTCTATCGTAGTTTATTTTCCCATAGCCATGAGTAGCTAAATCCTTTGTCTAAGGTTTTGATGGAACCTATTGGGGGATGAACTTCTTGTTTATGTGAATACAAATTGCTAGTTTCAATCTCTATTTGTTCAACTTTGTGTTTGTTGTAGTTAATTGACAGGATCCTCAATTAGCTGTGCCTATTTAGTGTGCATAACTTGGAAAAGAGTGCATATTTAGGTTATTGTTGAACAACACCACTCCTAAATTATAAGAGGAATCTATAATTGCGGGTTTAAAGGCGAGAATAAGGATAACGAAGCCTTGGGTGTAATCTAAAGTGAATTGTGTTAAATAAAGTAAGCTAGTGTATCTCGGGAAAGTGCAATTAGTATATTACTGTGATTACTCGGGAGAGATTTACGGTAAGATGAGCGTTCATGATTGATAGAGATGTGTTGGTAAATTTGTATGAGCATAAACAGAAGGGATTCCATCAATAGGGAAAATCATTGCCTTAGCTTCTTCTCATAATTGTTTACAACTTTAGTAGTTTAGTTTACTTGCAAGCGTAGTTGGTAAAGAAATATTCAACTAAGATTCAAATATTTGGGAAGCTGTTCTGAAGAGTTTAGTGGTTTTAAAGATAGTGATTGATAGGTTAACTCTCTGTGGATTCGATCCTGGGCGTAATACTCGGGTTATATTTGCAACGTCCGCATTGTCCTTTTTATAAGGCATAGTTGGGCGTGATCAATATCGTAAAAATTGTCATTTCCTTGATAAAATTAAGTTTCGGGATTGATTACTGATCTGTAAATGTATTAATTTCGGGAAAGAGCTTAATCTCAGGTTGGTAAAGGAAGAAAAGATATGATTTCTCGATTGTTGAAATCTCAAAAATATTACTACTAATATGATTTCTGAATTGCTGATTGTTGTTTGTTATTATGGGATTTTAAGTTTAATTATAGAACTGCAGGACATCAACTGGACGATAAATCATAAAACTGCCTCTAGCTGTTTATCAAAAGAAACTCATAGTACAGTAGGTGTTTAATGACTCTATTATGAGCAAGCGGTTTTCCAAGAGTCCTCATTGGTGGAGAACACCAGAGCAGATAATACTAAGGTCATTGCCATTGGATCTCTATTTAAAAATCAAAATCTCGGGAATTCTCGTGGTCCATTTATACAAAAATTATTCATTTGCCTTTTCTGGTTTCTCCACGATAGACGCATATCAGTTCTTTATCTAAGGTAGTTATATTTGTATTAGATTCTTCAGGAGAATTTCTTGATGATATATAATTTCATCACTTTTTTTTCTCCTTTTTCCCCTCATTTTTTTCATTCAAGTGCTATTACATAGTTTCAAGGTAGAAATCGACAAGACTAAATTTGTAACATTTTTAAATTTTTTCATGTGGTTGTCTCGCCTTCTGAATTTGTTTCTTTTTTTTTGGATTTTTTTCATATTTGGAAGAAGTTTAATTTGGAGTAACAAGGAATGCATGATATTGATGTATGAATTAATTTTATATGTGTTGTCATATGCCGCGAAAGCGCGGACAAATTAACTAGTTGAAAACATAATTTATAAACCTAAAATTTAAAACATTTACAATGAATAACACCAAGCAAAAAATTAACAATATAAAGATGTAATTAAAATTTTCATGTAGTTAAGTTATAAAAAAAAATTAAAGTTAAAACTGTATATGAAAACAAAAGAAAAAAAATTAGTTGCTTATTGCACATAATACGAAATAATAATTACTAAACGTGCAGATTTGTGGAAAATAACAAAAGAACTTCTTCGTTTAAACTTTGGCATATTTTCAAAAGAATTAGAAAAATAATACTTATGTTATAGATACAACACGAAATGTGAAAAATAATTAAAATATTATATGATAGAAAATAATGTATATTGAGGAGAATAGAAGTAATTAATGTGAAGGGTTCTATACTTTAAATTTGTTTAATAAAATAATTAAATAGGAAAAATAATATTATTGATAAATTTAAACAAAATAATTGGAGCTACGAAACGAAAGAACAATGTTAAATTAAATTTTAGGGTAATACAAAACTATATTCATTATATTATACTAAAAGTAGAGCAATGAGTAAGGACATTAAGTAACGCGATAAGCTAATAAAAAGTCATATGGCAATATAGCAAGTGTGCATTATGGTTAAGCCAAGTGGCAAGATAATATAAAGCCACTTGGCAAATTATGACAATATTTTTTATAGTATTTAATTTAAATCGAAAGACAGGATATTTATTTAAATTTAAATAGAAAGATAGTAAATAAGATTCTTTTGAATTTGAATGTGTCACGACCCAAATTCCCGAACCAGGTTGTGATGGCGCCTCTCGTGAAGACAAGGCCAGCCGAACCAAAATAGAGCACCTCTTTTAAGCAGTTACATACTAGGAACAATTATTAAACATGATATAATAGCCATAGTTTGTGGAAGTAACAATAACAATAGAAGAAACCATCTCGACACAGCTCAAACCGGGGTGTCACAAGTCATGAGCAACTAAGAAATCCATATACAAGTCTATTGAACACTAAATCTGATACAATAGTTCTAAGAACACGAAAATGATAAGATAAGGGAGGCACGGGGGCTACGGACGCAAACAACTACCTTGTAGTCTCCAAATTACTGCCTGGACTGGGAGGATCAGCACTCAAAAGCGGACTTTGCGATGCCTTTATCTGCACACACGGTGCAGGAAGTAATGTGAGTAATCCGATCCGATGAGTAATAAGCATAAATAATGACCGGGAATAAGAAATCACGGAAGACACAGAGTAATCTATAATGCGGCAGGTAACCAAGTAATACGCAAGCAATAAACCAATGATAACGAGATATGATGATTCTACAATAGGTAAACAGTTAAGGGACAAACAGTTAAAGAAAGTCAATACATATAACAGTGCCACATGGTACCCGCTGCATCGTGCAACCCGATCCATATATCGCTGCGGCGTGCAGCCCGATCTATATATCTCGACGACGGCGCTCATTAGGGGTGTGCAGACTCCGGAAGGGGCTCCTTACAGCCCAAGCGCAATATCAAGCCATCTCGTGGCATCAAAATCTAGGCCCTCGGCCTCATATCAGTATCAGTATAACATTGCTGTGGCGCGCAAGCCGATTCCATAGTATCCTTACATCTGGCTCTCGGCCATACTTAGTCCAAAAATCATATGAGCCCCTTGGGCATTAGTAAAACAGTAGTTTTTAGCCCAAAACATCATTTAATATATCATTTTAGTTTCAAACCCGAATAAAAGTGGCTGAGTTGTAAAACAGTAGAAAAACGGTACGACTGAGTTCGAGTAGTAAGTCAAAACAGTGAGAAAATAGTGATAAAGATCCCCGTAAGGTTCAGTTAGTTGGCACGAAGCCCAAATATGACAATCAATCCAAATCATGATGACAACAAATAAGTTACAGTCAAATACACGGTAAGATCATCAATCGGGACAGACCAAGTCACAATCCCCAATAGTAAATGACCACACGCTCATCATCAAGAGCGTGTCTCACCTCAATATAGCACTACGATGTGCAAATTCGGGGTTTCAAATAAAGCTATTAAACGGGTGGGCCAGGCCGGTCCGGGTCCATTTTTTTGACCCGTCCGGGTTGGTATAGTAACGGGTTTAGCGGGCTGGGTTAATTCGGGTAAAAATTGAACCATAAGGGTTACGGGTTGAGGGGGTCGTGCCATGCCGGGTTTAGTATATTTTTACTTTTTTTTTGGAATTTTATATAACTATTGTAAGTTATATTAATACTTTATATTAATTAAAAGAATACAAGTAAGATGGGAAAAAATTGCACTTATTGCAAGTGCTACTTTATTTCTTAATTTCAAGTTTCAACTTTCAAACTTACAAAATGAAATGTTTACATTTTTTTCAACAAGTAAACTAGTAAAGTAGTAATTTCAAATGTTTTGCATCGCCCTAGCAAGTTCATCATAATCAATATGAACCGATTGACCTTCTTCTGGCGTGTTAAATTCGGATGGGTTTCCATGTGTTAATATATCTCCAAGTTCCTCGTCTTCTGGGCTATCAACATCTTCCTTTCCTTGATTTCTTCGTTCTGATCTAATCCAATCTCTGAAACATACTAAAACTTCCAAAGCATTGCTTCCCAATGAGTGGCGGGTATCTCCAAGTTGTTGTCTTGCTTGGCTAAATGCACTCTCCGATGCAACAGTAGAAATTGGCACATTCAGCACGTCCCGAGCCATAGCGAAAAGAACAGGAAATTGCTTTCCATTTTCATGCCACCATCCCAACGGTGAAAATTCCTTTGTGCGAGGCTCCTTTTGCTTCTGCAAGTAGAATTGAAGTTCATCAATATTCCTGCTACTGGTTTGAGTGTTAGAAAATGTAGAAAAAATATTAAAACTATCATCAAAGCCTTCTTCGTCATTCACAGTAGCAGAAGTGCTACATTGCATAGTAGGATTAACATTGCCTACAGTAGAAGCAGCATTATCAATTACATTTGCATAATAATTATATAATTGCTGTAAATTATCATTTAGCTTGTTCATAGAAACATATAAATTTGGAGTTTCAGTTTCTCCAATCTCCATATAAGTATATAAAGCATTCATTAACTGGTGACAATCAGACATTTTAATAGAAGGATTTAAAACTGCACCAATTAAGTAAATCGGAGGAATTGGAAAGAAATATTTTTTGAATTTTGCTTGCATTTTTTCAACAACATCCTTATATTTTTCTTTCTTCTTAAATTCAGATAGTAGAAAAGAAATTTCAGCTATATGTACTAAAGCCATAGTAACAGTGGGGTAATATGCTCCAGAAAACTCAACAGTAGCTGTATAAAATTTATGTAAAAATTTAACAACATCATTAATGACCTCCCAAGTATCACTTGTTAACATACGCCTTGGATCAGTACAATGTGCATTAGCAACTTCAGTTATTGGGAATCTATATTTGTAGCAACATTTTAAAAATATATATGTATAATTCCATCTAGTAACAATTTCGTCTGGCATGAATCTAGGTTTAAGGTTATACTGGATACACTTAGTCTTAAATTCTTTTATTCTAGATTGTCTATTATTTCCTTGAATAACACCAACTGCTCTTCTAACATGAGTAATCTCAACTGAAAATAAATCAAGGCCACTTTTAACAATTAAATTATAAACATGACATGCACACCTAACATGAAAAATATCATCAAGAGGTGGTTGCAAATGCATTTTTAAAATTGAAATTGCAGCATTATTGTTAGATGCATTATCAAAAGACATACACAATACTTTTTTGTTTAGATTATAAAATTCAACAACTTCAACAATAGTACTACTTATAAACGCAGCAGTATGACTCTGATCTTCATCATATTTAAAAGCGATAATACGTTTTTGCATACAAGTACTATCATCTATCCAATGGCATGTAATAGTCAAATAATCATGTCCATTAACAGCATGGCCAATATCAGAAGTTAGACAAACTCTAGAAGGAAGGTGGCTAAACAAATAACGTATGTATGTTTGATATTGTCCATGAAGTCTAAAGATATCAGCTCTACAAGTACTTCTAGGGATACCTTTAAATAAAGGATTGTAAATCCTTTGAATATACATAATAAGATATGATGAAGAAGCAAAAGAAAAAGGTAGACAACCCAAAGCAATCATTTTTGCTAACTCCTCACGATCCCTCATTTTATCATATTTTAGTAGACCTCCAGTAGTAGGGTTAATAGTTGTTTGATTTGTATCCCCATCAGTGCCCCATTCTATGGGATGGTCAATTCTCATATGTCTACTAAGCGTCCCAGTCCCACCTAAATTTCCTCCAGTCAAATGTTTAAAAGTATCGTTACAAATTTTGCATCTAACTCTATCCGTACTTTCTATTATTTCAAAAAAATTCCAAACCTTACTTCTTTTTCTACGAGTAGAAGTCGGAGCCACAGGTGGTCTACCAGGAGTGGTGCCACGACCACCACCCCTTGTAGCACTAGCAACTCCACCACTAGTAGGTGTAGGTGATATCTCATCTTCTATTTCAATTTCATTATCTTCTATTCCAAAATCTTCTTGTAATTGTTTATAATCTATATCTACATTATCATTAGGCGATGATTCAGAAACATGTGTTAATGGGTCATTACTATTACTACCAGAAGCTCCAGGACTACCTCTTTTTTTATTTTCACCCCTACCAGTAACTTTTCTACATGCTCTTTTAGCAGCACTAAACATATTGTAAAAATTAAAGTATAAGCTAAAATTAAATATGCAATTAAAGTATTAAATAAGAGAAAGAGTTGGAGGGAGTGCACCGAATTCGACAATAAATTGAGCACTTGATTACGTAATTTCAGTGTTACCACGAACAAACGTCAAGCAAGCATATCAATTTTGAACTTCAAACTTCAAATTCCGAATGACAACTTCCGATAAATTAAATTCAAGAAAAGAGAGCCAAATAAAAATTATAAAATTAGAAGATGAAATCTTGCAAATTGAAGGGAAGAGAGAAACTGAGAATTTGAGAATTGAGATTGAGATAAGAATTTTGAGTGAAGAAATGAAGAAAGGGGGGGAGGATTTATAGATTTTTAAAAGGGTTAATTTTGTAAAGTATTAAATACAAAAAATTAAAAAAAAG
>MU772665.1:116056-144395 GCA_026770625.1 Nicotiana glauca | reverse complement strand
AACTTCAAACTTCAAATTCCGAATGACAACTTCCGATAAATTAAATTCAAGAAAAGAGAGCCAAATAAAAATTATAAAATTAGAAGATGAAATCTTGCAAATTGAAGGGAAGAGAGAAACTGAGAATTTGAGAATTGAGATTGAGATAAGAATTTTGAGTGAAGAAATGAAGAAAGGGGGGGAGGATTTATAGATTTTTAAAAGGGTTAATTTTGTAAAGTATTAAATACAAAAAATTAAAAAAAAGGCCATTTATGCAACAAATTCGTTGGCCAACGGATATGTGCTGAAAAATCTGATTTTCCAACGGATAGTGAGCCCCACGCTTCAAGAAAGTACAAAAAAAAAAAAATTCTGACCGTTAACCGGTCCGGGTCGGTCCGAGTTAACCGGTTCGGGCACTTTTCATGCCAACCGGGTTACCTGGGCCCGATTAACCGCTTTCCCAAACGAACCCCTCCGTCCCCGGCCTAACCCCCTACCCAGCCCACGCGACCCCTATGAACCGGGCCGGTCGGGTTCCGGTTTAAACCGGTCTGGGCCGGTCCGATTCCGGTCCAACCCGGCCCGTTAGCCACCTTTAGTTTCAAACCCTCAAGACATCATTTACATTCATTACTCACCTCGAACCGACTATAACTCTAGCTTGCGATGACTTTGCCCCTCGAATAGGCCTCCACGCACGTCGAATTTCACTAAAATCAGAGCGAATACGTCACAATATGCTAAGGGAACAAAACCCAAGTGAAAACTATCGAAAAATATCAAAAATCCCGAATTAGCAAAACTTGAGCCCCGGGCACGCTTATCGAAACTCAAAAATTTTCACATCAACGGGTTTCTTATTACCCCACGAGTCTATGCATATAAAGAACACCAAAATCGGAGTCCAAATGACCCCTCAAATCCCAATTTAAAATTCCAAAATTCCAAGCCCTCGTTCTTCCATTTTTAGTTCAAGTTTCCATGAATTTCTAGCTAGATTTCACAATAGAATCACGTTTTAGGTTCATAAATCTTACCTCCAATAAATTCTCCTTGAATCCCTCTTCAATTTCCCTCAAAGAGCTCTCAAAATACTCAGTTATGGAGGAATAATGGCTAAAAATCGCAGATGAAATGTTTTATAAACTCACTGCCCAGTTCTGATATTCCTTCATCGCGTTCGCGACCACTGCTTCGCGAACGCAAAGGGCAAAATTTAAAAATCTCAAAAATACTTTATGCGAACGCGATGGCTTAACTGCGAATGCGATGCTTGATTTTCCCAGACCTATGCGAACACGACCCCACTGATGCGAACGCGAAGAACAAAACCACTGGACCCCCAACTCCTTATACACGAATGCGAAGCACTAGCTTCCAACCTTATGCGAACGCGGTCCCTCCTTAGCGAATGCGAAGGGTAAGTTTCCCACCTTCCAATTTCCTCCTACGCGATCGCGACGGACCCTACACGATCGCGAAGGCTTAAAACCCTGCAACATCTTAACAACATTTTCTGCAACTCTCAAAGCCAAAAATGGTCCGATTGACCACCCGAAACTCACCTGTGGCACCCGGGACCTCAACCAAAAGCACCAACACCTCGTAAGACCTCATTCAAATTTGCTCCAATAATCAAAACACCCCAAACAACATCAAATTACCCAAAATTCATCAAATTCAAGCCTACGTTTTCTAAAAACTTCCGAAATACGCTTTCGATCAAAAACCTAACCAAACCACGTCCGAATGACCTGAAATTTTGCACACACATCCCAAATGACATAACGAAGCTACATCAACTCTCAGAATTCCATTCCGACCCTCGAATCAAAACCTCACCTATCAACCGGAATTTGCTAAAATACTAACTTCGCCAATTCAAGCCTAATTCTACACCGGACCTCCAAAACTAATTCCGATGACACTCATAAGTCATAAATCACCTCCCGAAGCTAACTGAACCATTGGAATACATATCTGATCCCTCTAACATATAAGTCAACATCCGGTTTACTTTTTCAACTTAAACCTTCTTAAAAGAGACTACGTGTCTCATTTCTTACCATATCCAATCCCAACGCAAACTAAACAACTTGATCATATAAAACACGGATAACGGAGCATAAGGAAGCAGAAATGGGGGAAATGGAGCAGTAACTCATGAGACGACTGATTGGGTCGTCACATCCTCCCCAACTTAAACAAACGTTCATCCTCGAACGAGTCAAGAAACATACCTGAAGCCTCAAATATGTGAGGATATCTGCTCCACATCTCCCGCTCAGTCTCCCAGGTGGCCTCCTCTATGGGCCGACTTCTCCACTGCACCTTCACTGAAGCTACATCCTTTGACCTAAACTTCCGAACCTGGCGCTCTAAAATAGCTGATGGCTCTACATCATACGTCAAATCGCTATCCAACTGAACCATACTGAAATCTAGAACATGAGACGGGTCTCCAATATACTTACGGAGCATAGAAATATGGAAAACTGAATGCACACTCGACAAGCTAGGTGGCAGGGCAAGCTCATAAGCCACCTCCCCGATCCTCCGAAGTACCTCAAAAGGCCCAATGAACCGCAGACTCAACTTCCCTTTCTTTCCGAATCTCATAACTCCCTTCGTGGGAGAAACCTTCAATGGGACCTTCTCACTAACCATGTAGGATACATATCGAACCTTCCTGTCAGCATAACTCTTCTGCCTTGACTGCGCTGTACGGAGTCTCTCCTGAATTACCTTTACTTTATCTAAAGCATCCTGAACCAAATCCGTCCCCAATAGCCTAACCTCACCAGGCTCGAACCAACCAACCAGAGATCTACACTGCCTCCCATACAAAGCCTCATATGGAGCCATCTGAATAATCGACTGGTAGCTGTTGTTATAAGAAAACTCTGCAAGCGGTAGAAATCGACCCCATGACCATCCAAAATCAATAACACAAGTGCGTAGCATATCTTCCAATATCTGAATGGTGCGCTCAGACTGTCCGTCCGTCCATCTGAGGGTGAAAAGTTGTGCTCAACTGCACATTGGTACCCAACTCTCGCTGAACAGACTTCCAAAACTAGGAAGTGAACTGAGTGCCCCGATATGATATGATTGAAACTGGGACACCACGCAACAGAACAATCTCCCGAATATATATCTCTGCCAGT
This sequence comes from Nicotiana glauca, assembly GCA_026770625.1. NCBI lineage: Eukaryota > Viridiplantae > Streptophyta > Magnoliopsida > Solanales > Solanaceae > Nicotiana > Nicotiana glauca. Next base: position 141,243 of record MU772665.1, on the reverse strand, counting down.
CGCTCTGAAGAATAAGTAGTACAGATAAGAATGAAGTGCGCGGACTTGGTCAGCCTATCTACGATCACCCAAATAGCATCGAACTTCTTCAAATTCTGTGGGAGTCCGGTAACAAAATCCATAGTGATCCTCTCCTACTCCACTCGGGAATAACAATCTGCTGAAGCGATCCACCCGGTCTCTGATGCTCATATTTCACTTGCTGGCAATTTAGACACCGAGCTACAAACCCCACAATATCTTTCTTCATTCTCCGCCACCAATAATGATGTCTAAGATCCTGATACATCTTCGCGGTACCTGGATGGATGGAATACCACGAGCTATGGGCCTCCTCCAGTATCAACTCTCTAAGTACATCCATATTAGGCACACAGATCCGGCCCTGTATCCTCAACACTCCATCATCTCCAATGGTCACATCTCTAGCATCATTATGCTGAACTCTGTCCCTAAGGACAAGCAAATGCGGATCATCATACTGGCTCTCTCTGATGTAATCATATAAAGAAGATCGAGATACTACACAAGTCAATACCCGACTAGGCTAAAAAATATCTAACCTCATGAATCGATTGGCCAAAGCCTGAACATCAACCGCAAGAGGCCTCTCCCCAACTGGGATATATGCCAAACTCCCTATACTCACTGCCTTCCGGCTCAAAGCATCAACCACTATATTGGCCTTTTCCGGATGATACAATATGGTGATATCAACTCCAACCAATCTCCGCTGCCTCAAATTAAGATCCTTTTGCTTGAACAAATGCTAAAGACTTCGATGATCGGTGAATACCTCACAAGATACGCCATACAAGTAATGCCTCCAAATCTTCAATGCATGAACTATGGCAGCCAACTCCAAATCATGAACGAGGTAGTTCTTCTCATGGGGATTCAACTGATGGGAATCATAAGCAATAACTTTACCCTCCTGCATCAATACACAACCAATCCCAACTCTCGAAGCATCACAATACACGGTATATGAACCTGAAACTGATGGTAGAACCAATGCTGGAGCTGTGGTCAAGGCTGTCTTGAGCTTCTGAAAGCTCTCCTCACACTCGTCCGACCATACAAATGGAGTACCCTTCCGAGTCAACTTGGTTAAGGGCTATGCGATATATGAGAACCCCTGAACATACCGACGATAATAGCCTGCCAAACCAAGAAAACTACGAATCTTTGTGGCTGAGGACGATCTGGGCCAACTCTGCATCGCCTCTATCTTGTTTGGATCAACCTGAATCCCCTCACCGGACACCACTTGCCCCATGAACGCTACTGACCTAAGCCAAAACTCACATTTGGATAACTTTGCATAAAGCTTCTCCTCCCTCAATTGCTGCAACACAAGCCTCAAATGCTCCGCGTGCTCCTTCTGACTACGTGAATATACCAAAGTATCATCAATGAAGACTATAACAAACGAATCAAGATAAGGCCGGAACACGCTGTTCATAAGATGCATGAACGCTGCTGGGGCATTGGTCAGCCCAAAAGGCATAACCAATAACTCATAGTGACCATATCTGGTCCTGAAAGCTGTCTTGAGAATATCTGAATCCCTGATCTTTAACTGGTGATAGCCCGAACGGAGATCAATCTAAGAGAACACCCTCGCTCCCTGAAGTTGATAAAATAAATCCTCAATGCGAGGCAGGGGATACTTGTTCTTAATTGTTACCTTGTTCAATTGCCTATAATCAATGCACATTCTCATTGTGCGATCCTTCTTCTTCACAAACAGAACCGGCACACCCCAAGGTGACACACTAGGCCGAATGAACCCCTTATCTAGGAGTTCTTAAAGCTGCTCCTTTAATTCTTTCAACTCCGCTGGTGCAATACGATATGGCGGAATAGAAATGGGTTGAGTGCCCGGCACCAAGTCAATACCAAAATCAATATCCCTGTCCTGTGTCATGACCAGCAGGTCTGTAGGAAACACATCAGGAAAATCTCGCTCCACTGGAATAGAATCAATACTAGGAGTCTCAACTCCAACATCCCTCACAAATGCTAGGTATGAAAGACAACCCTTCCCAACCATATGCTGGGCCTTCAAGAAAGAGATCACTCTACTAGGAACATAATCAGTCACACCATGCCACTCGATCTGCGGTATTCCCGGTATAGCCAAAATGACTATCTTAGCATGACAGTCTAGAATAGCACGATACGGAGATAATCAATCCATGCCCAAAATGACATCAAAATCCACAATGCTCAAGAGCAATAGATCAGCTCGGGTCTCCAGACCCCCAATAGTCACAACACATGATCGATACACACGGTTAACAATAACAATATCGCCCACCGCGGTAGATACATGAATAGGTAAAGCAAGAAACTCCCGGGGCGTACCCAAATAATGAGAAAAATATGAGGACACATAAGAATAGGTAGAATCGGGATCAAATAATACAGAGGCATCTCTGTGGCAGACTAAAATAATACTCGTAATGATAGCATATGAAGCAATGGCATTTGTCCTTCCTGGAATAGCATAGAAACGAGCTTGGTCATCGCTCGATCGACCTCCCTCTGGGGCAACCTCTGGCTTCCTGATCTCCACCCCTAGCTGGCTGGGCGGGTGGTTAAGTAACTGGAGCAAAAGTCGAGGGCTGACCCCTCTACTGAAGTTGACCACCACGAAGTCGAGGGCACTGCCTCCTCATATTTCCAAACTCTTCGCACTCATAACAACTCCCTGGTGCTGGAGATGGGGACTGAAAGGAACCTTGGCTCTAGAGTGGCTAGCAAATGCACTCAGTGCAAAAGAACCCTGAGCTGATAGGGTACGAGGTGAACTCTAAGCTGGGAGGGCGCTGAGTGAAGGCTGGCCCTGCTGAGACCCACGATGACCACGACTTGAAGATGTCCCACGATACTCTAGACAGGCCGACTAAGCAGGCTTGAAAGAACGACCTCTACCATGCTGGAACTGGCCCTTCGAAGGAGCACCACTGTAACTGCATGATCCTCGAGGCCTCTTGGCCTCCCTCTTCTCTCGCTCCCTAAGGCAAACCGTCTCAATCTCACGGGAGATATCAACCACCTCCTCGAACATAGCACCCAATACTCTCTCTTTAGTCATCAGAATACGAAGATGGTAGTTAAGGCCATCCACAAATCTCCTGATCCTCTCGCGATCTGACGGAATCATCCAGGTGGCATGACGAGCCAACTCAAAAAATCTCATCTCGTACTGGGTCATGGTCATATCCCTATGTGTCAACCACTCAAACTGCCTATGCAGCTCTTCTCTACGAGACTGCGGTACATACTTCTCCAAGAAGAGAGTGGAGAACTACTGCCGAGAAAGGGGTGCTGCACCGACAAGCCTATGCCTCTCAAAATCCTCCCACCAAGTAAAGGCAGCCCCAATAAACTAAAAGGTGGTAAATGCCACACCACTGGACTCAAGAATCCCTGCAGTACGGAGCATCCGCTAACACTTATCCACAAAACCCTAGGCATCCTCGCCCTCGGCACCACTGAATGACGGAGGCTGAAGTCTACCAAAACTCTCAAGATGACTCTGCTCGTCATCCGGCATAGCTGGTACAATGAACTCCTAAGCTGGTGCAACCGGCTGGAGGTGCCCCCGGTGACTGTAGTCGTTGCACTACCTGCTCAGGTGTGCGAGCAACAGGGATCTGATTACCTCCCTCTCCCTGTGAAGTAGCTACTATTGTGGTGGCTGAAACTGCCTAAGCCAGGCCAGTGCAAACTGACAAGATCTGTGCCAAGGTCTCCTGAAGACCCGAAATCACGATGGGCACAGCTGGCGCCTGAACTGGTGCTGCCGGAGTCTGATCCGGAGCTAGGGCAACTGGTGGATCATCAGGTGCTGCCCTCACTGCTCTGCCTCTGCCACGACCTCGATCGCGTCCATGGCCTCTAGTGGCCTCAGTGGGTCGCACTGGTGGTCGTCCACCTCGTACGGTAGCTCGCATTCTCACAATCTGTGAGAGAATAGAATAATAGAAGTTTAGTACTCGGATCAACAAGTTCGCACGACAAGAATTTCAAGAATATGAAGTTTTTTCCTAAAAGGTTCTACAGGCTCTTGAGAATAAATACAGACGTCTCCGTAACGATCCACGAGACTCTACTTAACCCGCTCATGACTCGTGAGACCTAGAAACTTGGCTCTGATACAAAAATGTCACGACCTAAATTCCCGAACCCAGTCGTGATGGTGCCTCTCGTGAAGACAAGGCCAGCCAGACCAAAACAGAACACCTCTTTTAAGTAGTTACATATCAGGAACAATTATTAAACATGATATAATGGCCATAAATTGCGGAAGTAACGATAAAAATAGAACAAACCATCCAGACACAGCCCAAACCGGGGTGTTATAAGTCATGAGCAACTAAGAAATCCTGATACAAGTCTATTGAACTCTAAATCTGATACAATATTTCTAAGAACACGAAAATGATAAGATAAGGGAGGCACGGGGCTAGAATGTCAACAGCTACCTCGTAGTCTCCAAATTACTACATGGACTGGGAGGATCAACATTCAGGAGGGGACTCTGCGATGTCTGTATCTGCACACACGGTGCAGGGAGTAATGTGAGTACTCCGACCCCGTGAATAATAATCATAAATAATGGCTGAGAATAAGAAATCACGGAAGACACAAAGTAATCTATAATGCAGCAGGTAAGACAAGTAATACACAACCAATAAACCAATGATAACGAGATATGATAATTCTACAGTAGGTAAGCAGTTAAGGATAGACAGTTAAAGAAAGTCAACACATATAACAATGCCATATGGTACTCGTTGCGGCGTGCAGCCCGATCCGTATATCGCTGCGGCGTGAAGCCCGATCCCTATATCTCGTCGACGATGCTCACTAGGGGTGTGCAGACTCCGGGAGGGCCCCCTTACGGCCCAAGCACAATATCAAGCCATCTCGTGGCATCAAAATCTAGGCCCTCGGCCTCATATCAGTATCAATATAACACTGGTATCAATATAATACTGTTACGGCGCACAACCCGATCCCATAGTATCTTCACATCTAGCCCTCGGCCATATTCAGTCCAGAAATTACATGACCCCCTCCGGCACTAGTAAATTAGTAGTTCTCAGCCCAAAACATCATTTAATATATCATTTTAGTTTCAAAACCGAATAAAAGTTGTTGAGTTGTAAAACAGTGGAAAAATAGTACGACTGAGTTCGAGTAGTAAGTCAAAACAGAAAGGAAATAGTGATAAAGACCCCCGGAGTGTTCAATTAGTTGGTACGAAGCCCAAATATAACAATCAATCCAAATCATGATGATAAAAACAAGTTACAGTCAAATACACAGTAAGATCATCAATAGGGACAAACCAAGTCACAATCCCTAATAGTAAACAACCCCACGCTCATCATCAAGCGTGTGTCTCACCTCAATATAGCACTACGATGTGCAAATCCGGGGTTTCAAACCCTCAGGACATCATTTACATTCATTACTCACCTCGAACCGGCTATAACTCTAGCTCGCGACGTGTTTGCCCCATGAATCGACCTCCACGCATGTCGAATCTAACCAAAATTAGAGCGAATATGTCACAATATGCTAAGGGAACAAACCCGAGCCAAAACAATCGAAAAATATAAAAAATCCCAGAATTAGCAAAGCTCGAGCCCCGAACCTGCTTCTCGAAACTCAGAAATTTTCATATCAACAGGTTCCTTATCACCCCACGAGTCTATGCATATAAAGAACACCAAAATCGGAGTGCAAATGACCCCTAAAATCCCAATTTAAAATTCCAAAATTCCAAGCCCTAGTTCTTCCATTTTTAGTTCAAGTTTCCATGAATCGCTAGATTTCACAATAGAATCACGTTTTAGGTTCATAAATATTACCTCCAATCAATTCTCCTTGAATCCCTCTTCAATTTCCCTCAAAGAGCTCTCAAAATACTCAGTTATGGAGGAATAATGGCTAAAAATCGCAGATGAAATGTTTTATAAACTCAACGCCCAGTTATGATATTCCTTCATCGCGTTCGCGACCACTGCCTCGCGAACACGAAGGGCAAGATTTAAAAACCTCAAAAATACTCTACGTGAACGCGATGGCTTAACCGCGAACGCGATGCTTGATCTTTCAGTCCTATGTGAATGCGACCCCACTGATGCGAACACGAAGAACAAAACCACTGGACCCCCAACTCATTATACGCGAACGCGAGCTGGCTCTTGCGAATGCGAAGCACTAGCTTCCAACCTTATGCAAAGGGAGCCTACACGAACGCGAAGGGAAAATTTCCTGCCTTCCAATTTCCTCCTACGCGATTGCGATGGACCCTACGCGATCGTGAAGGCTTAAAACCCTGCAACATCTGAATAACATTTTCTGCAACTCTCAAAGCCAAAAATGGTCCGATTGACCACCCGAAGCCCTCGGGACCTCAACCAAAAGCACTGACACATCCTAAGACCTCATTCAAACTTTCTCCAATCATCAAAACACCCCAAACAACATCAAATTACCCAAAACTCATCGAATTCAAATCTAAGTTTTCTAAAAACTTTTGAAACACGCTTTCGATAAAAAACCCAACCAAACCACGTCCGAATAATCTGAAATTTTGCACACACATCCAAAATGACATAACAAAGCTACAGCAACTCTCGGAGTTCCTTTCCGACACTCGGATCAAAATCTCATTTATCAACCGGAATTCGTCAAAATACTAACTTCGCCAATTCAAGCCTAATTCTACACTGAGCCTCCAAAACCAATTTCGATCATACTCCTAAGTCATAAATCACCTCCCGAAGCTAATCGAACGATTATAATTCACATTCGAGCCCTCTAACACATAAGTCAACATCTGGTTGACTTTTCCAGCTTAAACCTTCTTAAAAGAGACTAAGTGTCTCATTTCTTACCAGATCCAATCCGAACGCAAACTAAACAACTTGATCACATACAACACGGATAACGAAGCATAAAGAAGCATAAATGGGGGAAATGGAGCGGTAACTCATGAGACGACTAGCCGGGTCATCACAGAATGGAAAGAAAGTTAAGTTTGAATTGATTGATTAATTAATTAGGAAAGCTAATCAACACATAAATGTTCCAATTCAAACAGGAGACTCAACGAGTGAGGCGAGTTATTCTAAAGAATGAGAAAGAGTTTTTTAAAATTTGAGTTCACAATAAAAATAACAGAAAAATAAAAACATGTTTTTTACTAGTAATAAGACTAAAAATCTAGGCTCGAACCCATAATCATAATTTTCGAGGTGTTGGATCAAAACTTAACTTTCGTAACTCCTTAGGGATGGTGTTTAACTATGAATCGACTAAGACATTGGCTAAACTAATATCAATTGTGTTGCCTTTCGATAAAATTAATTATCTAATATTTTATGATTTATTTTATATCTCAATTATTTGGAAGCAATATATATATATATATATATATATATATATATATATATATATATATATATATATATATATTCTTCTTTTAGTGCTTGCAATTGCTATGCTAAAATATATAACAAGGGAGGGTAGATCTTTCTCTAATGGCTCAAGTATGGACAATGAATTTTTAGCGCGTTAAGACAATTGATCAAGCAACCGATGTGGTCAAATATATATATATATATATATATATATATAGAGTGTGTGTATGTGTGTGTGTGTCTCAGTTAGAATGAAATAGATTTGGATAAGGTTAACACATAGATGAATATACTTGCACTATTTGGGATTGCTATTTGCACAAAATAAAGTGGATCGTAAAATCATAAGGTAAGATTCATTTAATTAGAATTACATGTAAGAACTCATCTTCTTTTAGTACATGTGCATTGTGGAAGAAAAATATTTAAAGTAGGTTAATATTTATTTAATTATAATAAATTAATCTTAACTATATCCCAAAGGTATCATTTAAATTGTTAAAACAAAGTGACTTTAATTGTGTGGTTAAAATTGAGGTAACTAGCAAAATTATTGAGTAAATTGCAATCCAACTATTTTTTAAGTTAGTAACTCCCAAACGTTAGAATATATTGGTTGTTAATAAATTATCCTGCATGTATATATTAATCTGTCACCGTGTAATTTTAGGTTGGTAGAAGTTAATGTAGATGTGAGAATTTATTATGTTGAAATAATAATATAATATATTTTTATAATTTAAATTAAGATATTACTAAATGTATTTTTATTTGTTATTACTCTATATGACTTCACTCAATTTTAATATAGATAGATAGTTTGACTTGACACAAAATTTAAGAATGAAAAAGAAAACTTTTGAAACTTATAATTCTAATAGTTTTGTGGGGCCATGATATTTGCATGGATGTAAGAACTTCTCATTATATGTACAATGGATAAAATAAAAAATTTAAAGTTAAATTATTTCCAAATACATAAATGTGTCATTCTTTTGGAACAAACTAATAAGAACAATTATGTAAATTGAAAGGGAATGAGTATTTATTTTTGAATCATATTGTATTTTTATTTGTTTGTATCACCGGCTATATATGCGGTTATAATATTTAAGTTTATGTCAATAGTTATTCATATAATTTGTTCTTTTTAATTTATAGAGTTTAGCAGGATCATAATATTATCCGCACATCGTGCGGGTACTAATACTAGTACACTTAGAAGCGGTTTTTTAAAGCTTGGCCAAACAATAATTGCTGCTCAGAAGTGCTTTTCAAACTAATTAGCCAAACACAAACTGTTTCTCACCAAAAGTACTTTTGAGAAAAGCACTTTTGAAAAAATAAATACTTCTCAAAATGGTTTTGGGTCAGCTGGGCCGGGTCTGGTTCTTTGGGCTAGGTAGGAAAAATTGGGCCTGATTTGGGTACAAGAACTAGCCCAATATCCAATTAAACCTTTTCTTCAATTTCTTTTTCCTTTCCTTTTTTTTAATTAAGAATCCTAAATTAATCTAAATTGCAAGATTAAGCCAATTATCAAATTATAAAAATCACTTGATCCTAAATTAAAAGAGAAAAAAATTAATAATCTAAAAATTAAAAGGTAAAAAATGTAAAATGAGCCTTTTTTATTTTAAACTTTAATAAAACAAATAATTAACTAATTAATCCTAAAACTATAAAATCAAAAATTTTATGCAATGCATGGTATTTTTTGATATTTTCATGATTTAAATAAAAATTAAATGTGCACAAAAATGCAAACAATTACTAAAATCCTATAAAATGGCAAATAATTGAAAAAAATCTATTTTCTTTGATTTTATAGGAGTAAATCGTATAGGGCAAAAATCACATGCTCACAACTATAGTTTAACAAAAAAAGCGGTCAACCAAGCCCCTATAACTCAGTGGTAGAGTGCCGGTCTTGTAAACTGAAGGTCCGTAGTTCGATCCTACGTGGGGCAAATTATTTACTTCTGGTTGTTTTGTCATTTTTCTGTTTGTTGTGTTGTTTCCACCGAAATTTTCAATTGTAAAGAGACAAAGTTTTTGCCTTTACTACCACCAAGACTTACACTTGCTGTGCGGTGTTTAGTACCAGGGGCGTCAATGGTTCGATTCTACCCATTATTTTATAAATTTTTTATCATATTATTCTATTTTGTATAACCAAAAGTAAATTTTTGGAAACCATTTCAATCATATCGATTTCTCTTCGGTATCAGTACGGTTAATTTTCGGTATTTTTTAAATGTCATATAAAGTCACTACTAGAAATAGAATGCAATAACAAATGTACTTTTATAGAACTTAGCAAACATAAAAGATGGCATAATATAGATCCATCAACTACAACGACATAAAAGAAACTAAGCAAAAACAAAGAAAATATAAATTCTACGAGTAAAAAGATACGAACTAGCTGGGATTAAAGAAGTCTATAGAAAATTAAATATTCAAAAAGATAAATCTATAACATACAAAAGGAAACATATTCAATACGCTATAGTTTGCTACTCATAATCGCTAGAATACCTTGTATCTTGCTAGTGAATATGCTGGTAATTTAGTTTCAATAGGATTAGCATAATAGGTTTAGGGTATTAGGATTCGAGTTTAATTACTTGTTGGCTTGTAATATTTTTCATAATTCCAAGTCTCAAGGAAAATGTCACAACCCAAATTGTAGGGCCACGACACGCATCCAATGCTTTACTCAATCGAGTACCAACGTAATGTATCTTTCTTATCATGCCATCATAAGTAAATGGGCAAGAAGGGCCGTCATGAGATAACCAAAATAAAACATTAGGGAATACTCGATATAGGATGACCCAACATGATATACAAATTTATACATGTGACATATGAGTCTATAAGACTAACATGATCATTTGTACACTCAAACCATAGGCCGACAAGAGCCATACAAGTTTTTATATACATGACATTTGTCTACAAGTCTCTAAGAGTACATAATCGTTATAAAGGTTGAAAACATTGTAATTTGAGTGAGAAATGAGAAATTTTGTTTTAGGGTTTTAGAGAGAGAAATAGGTTTCTTCCATTATTTGTACAGCAAAATAAATTAACTGACTTACAAGGTCTGTTCTCAGAGTATTTATATTTGGGCCTTCTTCATTTTACAAAGATAGCCTAATCATTAAAATGGCCCAATGTGACGACTCAAAGGGTCATCACCTATTTTCTCTTTCATCCCGTAGTTCTGAGGCCTTAAAAACCTCATTTTTACTTATCTCGATTTACGTGCGCAGTCCGGCGTGTAGCCGAAAAGGTTATATGTTAAATTCTGTGAAAAAAATTTAACGATGTTGCTTTAAAATGATTAAAGTTGACTTCGATCAATATTTTTGGTAAACGGACCCTGACCAATAATTTGACGGTCCCGGAGGGTCCGTAGAAAAATATGGGACTTGGGCGTATGCCCGGAATCAAAATCCGAGGTCCTGAGCCCGAGAAATGAATTTTTCTGAATTTATTAAGGAAATTGGAAATGCAAATTTAATAAAAGACTGTGGTATCGAACTCGTATTTTGGTTCCGACGCCCGGTACAAGTCTTATATATGGTTTAAGCGCTTCCCGTGAAGTTTAGTTGAAAACGGACGTCATTTGACGTGTTTCAGACTTAAAAATAGGAAATTTGTGTTTCATAAAAAGTTGGAAAAAACCTTGAGTTTTGGGGCTTGATTCTATGTACACGATACTGCACAAGTAAGTCCGTAGGATGTTTATGAGGTTGTGTGTATGTTTGGGTTGGAGCCCTAAGGGCTCGGGTGAATTTTGGATAGGTGTCGAGTTGCATAAAAATCTGGTATCCTTCAGTTCTGCAGGCTTCGCAATTGCGAAGCCAGCACTCGCAAAGGCGAACTCGCAATTGCGAGCTTCCTACCGCAAATGCGATCCCTCACCTGGGCAGCAATCTTCGCAAATGCGAGGTAATTCATCGCAAATGCGATGCCTGCCCATGAGCCCAGCCTTCGCAAATGCGAAGTTTCCCTTGCAAATGCGAACTTTCCCCATTTCTTCAGTGTTCGCAAATGCGAACCAGTGTTCGCATTTCCCATATTTTTCAGTTGCGAACCCAAATTCGCAATTCCCACATTTGAGGCCTGCATTTTTATACTTAGACGATTTTAAGCTTCATTTTTCACATTCTTTCAAAAGCAAACACCCATAGGCGATTTTTCAAGAAATCTTTCTTCTCCAAACCATTTGTAAGTCAACTTTTACTTAATTTCTTCAATCTTTAACATGTTTTCATCTTAAAATCAAGGAATTCCATGAGTGAAAATGGGAATTTTGGGTAGAACTTAGGTTTTCTTCAAATTGGGGAGTTGGACCTCAATTTGAGGTCCGATTTCAAAACAAAACATAGATATGAACTCGTGGGGGAATGGGTAACCGGGTTTTGGTTCGAACCTCGGGTTTTGACATGTGGGCCCGGGGGTGTTTTGGGAATTTTTGAGTAAAACTTTGAAAAACTCATTTTTATGCATTCAAATTGATTCAATTAGAATTTGTTGATACATTCAAGTAATTTGTGACTAGATTCGAGCGGTTTTGTGGTGAATTCGAGGGGTAAAGCTATACTAGAGGATTGAGTCGAGTTTGGAGCATTCGTGGTAAGTGTTTGATCTAACTTTGACTTGAGGGAATATGATTAGAGTATTATTTGCTAATTGCTAAATGTTGAGTACGATATATAGGCATGGTGACGAGTATCTATACACCGGTGTCTAGCATGACCGTGAGTCCTTATTTGTGCTCATTTGGGATTCGACTCTTCCTTGTTAATTGATGGTTTCTATATGATATGAAAAGAATGAGAAGGAAATGTGATTTGTAAACTCCTTAGAGCGTTGGCTCGATTTTTGACTTGATTATAAAGTAAGAAATGAACGTAATAGAAAGAAATGTGATTCTTCCCTTGCCGGGACGTTTTGAGTATATTGATTATCTCCCTTGCCGGAATTGTTTGAATATACTATTGTTGCTCCCTTGCCGGAATTTAGTTGTTTTGCTTTGTTCTCCCTTGCTAAGATATTTAATGTTGTTTGTCTATCCTCCGCCCCATTTGGTTGTGATTGTTTTTTGGGTGAGGAAGAGTGATTATGCACGAAGGGTCATTCCGTGCCATGTTTTGAATATTTATGCACGAAGGGTCATTCTGTGCCATGTTTTGAAAATTTATGCACGAAGGGTCATTCCGTGTCATGTTTTGAATATTTATGCACAAAGGGTCATTTCGTGCCATGTTTTGAATATTTATGCACGAAGGGACATTCCATGCCATGTTTTGATTATTATTGCGCGAAGGAACATTCCGTGCCATGTTTTGATTATTATTGCACGAAGCAACATTCCGTGCCGTATTTTGATTATTAATGCACGAATGAACATTCCGTGCCATGTTTTGATTATTATTGCACGAAGGAACATTCCGTGCCATGTTTTGATTATTAATGCACGAATGAACATTCCGTGCCATGTTTTGATTATTAATGCACGAAGGGACATTCCGTGCCATGTTTTGATTATTTATGCACGAAGGGACATTCCGTGCCATGTTTTGATTATTACTCTCGTTGACTTTGTAGTTGTACCGTTTCATTCCTTATTTATTGACCTTGTATTCTAGACTGCTATAGCCCTACAACATATTCCCCTCCCTCTTGACTTGTTAAATTTTTGTATTCTCTTATATTGTGTGTGTGTATATATATATATATATATATATATATATATATATTTGAATTGCACATGTTTGTTTGGTAGTCCGGTTTAGCCTCACTACTTCGCCGGGGTTAGGCCAGACACTTACCAGCACATGGGGTTGGTTGTGCTGATGCTACACTCTGTGCATCTTTTTGCACAGATCCAGGTGTTGGAGCAACATTCGAGTAGCAGTAGCATTCTAGGAGCAAGCTTTCAGTCCAGGGACATTCAAGATAGCCTTGCTGACGTTCGCAGGCCCGGAGTCCTTTTCATTTTATTCAGTTTGTTATCGTTGCACCGTAGACAGCTTTATGTTTCATTCACACCTTGTATTTAGTATTCTCTAGACGTTCGTGAGTTAGTGACACCGGTCTTGGGTGGAGAAATGTTCGACTTCCACATTTGGCTTTTATATATCTATGTTTGTAAGACTTCCGCTTTATTTTAAATGACTCGTATTATTATTATTATTATTGTTGAGATGTTATTAGAAAATGTTTTAACTACTTGGATTGCCTAGCTCCGATAGTAGGCGCCATCACGACCCCCGATGGTGAAAAATCTGGGTCGTGTCACCCAAATAGCCAACTTGATAAATTAAATAAAAGATACAATACAAAATGGATAATACAATGCAAATTACTAACTATTTATGCTTAGGCTTATTAGACAAATACCCCATTAGCTCAACACCCCCCCTCAAGTTGGAGGGGGAGACCACCTTCAACTTGAACAAGAGATCATGATGAATAGCACCTGAAGAGTTTTAATGAGAACATCAGCCAACTAGTCAGAAGAAGCCACACGAGAGAGCTGAATCAAACTACCATGTAGCTTAGTTCGTATGAAATGACAATCAACCTCAATATGCTTCGTTCGTTCGTGAAAAATAGGATTTCTAGCAATGTGCAAAGCAACCTGATTGTCACAAAAAACAAAAATGTAAAGGGAAACTGACAATCTAAAGTCATACATCAGCCTAGAAAACCAAGTAATTTCAGCTACCACCTTACTCAAGGCCCTGTATTCTACCTCAGCAGAATATAGAGAGACAACTGGTTGTTTTTTTAGATTTCTAGCTAATGATACAACCACCCAGAATAACACAAAATCCTGTGATAGACCGGCAAGTGTCAGGGCAAGCAGCCTATTCACTGTCTGAATATGCATAGATAGAGAAATCAGGAGAAGCAGAATAGAAGAGACACAAATCAACAGTTTCTTTGAGATATCTCAACACATGGAGAGCAGCAGTCAAGTGTCCTAATGTCATGATCCTAACCTCGAACCTGGTCGTGATGACGCCTATCGTGAAGACAAGGCCAACCGATTATACCCAATTCACTTTTAAAAAACTTAATCAACATAAAAGTAGCCTAAACATGATTTAATAATATTAAACAACATAAAAATATTGATAAAATACGGAAGTGCCACTCTACTCAGCTCTAACCGGAGTGTCACAAGTCATGAGCATCTATAAGCCATAATACAAGTCTGCAAAAAGCATAAACTAGTACAAATGTTTGAAAAGAAATAGAAATTGCCGACATCAACAACTACCTCGTAATCTCCAAAAGCCCGCCTGAAGCTGGAGGAATTAACACTCGGGAGCGAAACCAGCTATGCCTGAATCTGCACATAGGGTGCAAGGAGTAAAGTGAGTATTCCAACTTAGAGAGTAACAAATGTAAATAACGACTGAAAGTAAGAAAACACGTAAAACACAAGGCATCCTATAATGAAGTAGTAAAATCATTTAAAAACAGTATAACTAGTAAAGATCAAGTAAAATCTCCTTTCAACAAGTAAACAAGTAATTGACAGGCATTTAATGTAAAGTAAACAAATAGAAGTTCGCCTCACGGGCACAGTATCCACAAATCTTCCCCTCGGGCAACATCTCAGAATAGTACCAGCACCTCGGGATCAATCTCACATTAGAAATGGGTACCCACGGCTCACTGGGGGTGTGCAGACTCCTTGAGGGGCCTCTCACGGCCCAAGTGCAATAACAAGCCATCTAGTGGCATCAAATATAGGCCCCCAACCTCATATCAATCAAGCCACCTCGTGGCGTACATATCTCAGGCCCTCGGCATCAAATCAGTATCAGTGTTTCCTCACAATATAGGCCCCCGGCCTTACTCAGTCAAAAATACTCACAAGCCCCTCGGGCAATAGTAAAACAGTGTTTCTCAGCCCAAACCTTATTTAAAATATCATTTAAGTCTTAAAACTGAGTAAACATGGCTGAGTAGTAAAACAGTGGAAAATAACATGACTGAGTTCAATTATAAAGTCAAAACAGTGAGAAAATACCAATAAGGGTCCAAATAGTTGGCATTAGGCCCAAGCATGGCATTAAGCCCAAATAATGATGATAGCAAATAGTTTTCAATCAAATGTGCAGTAAAATCATCAATCGGGATAGACCAAGTCACAATCCCCAATAGTGCATGACTCACGCCCGTCATCAAGCGTGTGTCTCACCTTAATATAGCACTACGATGTGCAAAACCGGGGTTTCAAACCCTAAGAACATCATTTACAATCATTACTCACCTTGAACCGGCTAAATCTCTAACTCGCAATGCCTTTGACCCTCGAATCGGCCTCCATGCGCATCGAATCTATCCAAAATCAGAATGAGGACGTCAACATATGCTAAGGGAACAAAGCCCAAGTGAAAACAATCAATAAATGGCACAAATCTCGAAATTATCAAAACCCAACCCCCGGGCCTACTTCTCGAAACTTAGAAATTTTCATACCAATAGATTTCTTATCTCCCCATGAGTTCATAGATACCAAAAGTTCTTACATCTGACCTCTAATGGTCCTCCAAATCCCCAGTCAAAAGTCCAAAATTCCAAACCCCAGTTCTTCCATTTTTAGCTTAAGTTTCCATGATTTTCTAGGTAGAATTCACATGATAATCGAGTTTAAGTCCAAAAATCTTACCTCCCAACGATTCCCCTTGAATCCCTCTTCAACCTCCTTAAAAAATCTCCCAAAATGGCCAACTATGGAGGAAATGAGCCCCAAAATCACGGACAAGATGAGTTAAAAACATTATGCTCAAGCCTTAATTTCCTTCTTCGCGAACGCGGTCAAACCTCGCGTTCGTGAAGCACAAACTCACTTTGACAAACTTTTCCTCTATGTGAACGCAACATGACCATCACGAATGCGATGCTTCCTCTACCTTAGCCTTTGCGAACGCACTCACTCTTCCGCGAACGCAATAAACACTTGACCTCGAACTCATCTGACCCAAATTCCTCTACGCGATCGCGAAGTCCTTCTCGCGAACGCGATGCACCACTTCCCAGCCCTCCGGGAACGTGAAGCCCTTCTCATGAACGCGAAGGCTTAATCCTTGCCTTCCTCAACTGCCTCTTTGCGAACGCGAGGCTCCACTCATGAACACGAAGGGTAAAATCCCTACAACAGCTGAACAGATTTTTGCAATTTTCTAAACTCCAAAATGATCCGATTGACCACCCGAAACTCACCCGAGGCCCCCAGGACCTCAACCAAAGGCACCAACACATCCTAAAACCTTATTCAAACTTGTTCCAATCATCAAAACACCTCAAACAACATCAAATCACCAAAAAACATATCGAATTCAAGCCTAAGTTTCAAAAATCTTCCGAAATACGCTTTTGACAAAAAACCCAACCAAACCATGTCCGATGACCTGAAATTTTACACATACATCCCAAATGACACAACGAAGCTACTGCGACTATCGAAATTCCATTCCAACCCCTATATCAAAATCTCGCCTATCAACCGAAAATCGCCAAAATCGCAACTTCGCCAATTCTAGCCTAAATCTACTCCGAACCTCCAAAACCCATTCCGGTCACGCTTCTAAGTCATAATTCACCCTCCGAAGCTAACCGAACCATCGAAACTCACATCCGAGCCCTCTAACACATAAGTCAACATCTGATTGACTTTTCCAACTTAAATTTCCTTAAAAGAGACTATGTGTCTCAAACCTTACCAAAATCATTCCGAATTCGATCCGAACTACCCGATACCACAGAATATGGATAGAGAAGCAGAAATGGGGGAAACGGAGCGGTAACTCATAAGACGACTGGCTGGGTTGTCACATCCTCCCCAACTTAAACAAACGTTTTCCTAGAACGAGTCAAGAAACATACCTGAAGCCTCAAACAGGTGAGGATATCTGCTCCGCTTCTCCCCCTCGGTCTCCCAAGTAGCCTCCTTCACGGGTCGACCTCTCCACTTCACTTTCACTGAAGCTATATCCTTTGACCTCAATTAAAACCTTCTCGCCAACCATGTAGAACACATCTCGAACCTTCCTATCAACATAACTCTTTTGCCTCGACTGCACTATATGAAGCCTCTCCTGAATCACCTTCACCTTTTCCAAAGCATCTTGCACCAAATTAGTCCCCAATAGTCTAGCCTCACCTGGCTCGAACCAACTAACTGGAGATCTACATCGCCTCCCATACAAAGCCTCATACGGAGCCATCTGAATATTCGACTGGTAGGTGTTTTATAAGCAAACTCTGCAAGCAGTAGAAACTCATCCCATGATCCTTCGAAGTCAATGACACAAGCACGCAACATGTCCTCAAATATTAGAATAGTGCGCTCGGACTGTCTGTCTGTCTAAGGATGAAAAGCTGTGCTCAACTCCACCCGAGTACCTAACTCTCTCTGCACGACCCTCCAAAATTGCAAAGTAAACTGAGTACATCTATCCGAAATGATGGAAACCGGAACACCATGCAAGCGAACAATCTCTCGGATATAGATCCCTACCAACCGTTCTGAAGAATAGGTAGTACACACATGAATGAAGTGCGTGGACTTGGTCAGCCGATCCACAATCACCCAAATAGCATCGAACTTCTTCAAAGTTCATGGAAGTCCAACAACAAAGTCCATAGTAATCCTATCCTACTTCCACTCAGGAATATCCATTTGCTGAAGCAAACCACCAGGTCTCTGATGCTCATATTTCACCTGCTGACAATTGAGACATCGGGCTATAAATCCCACAATATCTTTATTCATTATTCTCCACCAATAGTGTTGCCTAAAATCCTGATACATTTTCGCGGCACCCGGATGAATGGAATACCGTAAGCTATGGGCCTCCTCCAGAATCAATTCCCGAAGCCCATCCACGTTGGGCACCCTGCATCCTTAACACCCCATCATCACCAATGGTCACATCTCTAGCATCATCATGCTAAACTCTATACCTAAGGACAAGCAAATGCGGATCATGCACTCTCTGATGCAATCATATAAGGAAGATCGAGAATCCACATAAGCCAATATGCGATTAGGCTCCGAAATATCCAGCCTCACGAACCGATTGGCCAAGGCTTGAACATCAACTGCGAGAGGTTTCTCCCCAACTTTAATATATGCCAAACTCCCCATACTCACTGCCTTTCAGCTCAAAGCATCGACCACCACATTGGTCTTTCCCGGATGATACGATATAGTGATATTATAATCCTTAAGCAACTCTAACCATCTCTGCTGCCTCAAATTAAGATCCTTTTGCTTGAACAAATGCTGAAGACTACAATAATCAGTGAATACCTCACAAGATATGCCATACAAGTAATGCCTCCAAATCTTCAATGCATAAACTATGGCAGCCAACTCTAAATCATGAACGGGGTTGTTCTTCTCACGAGGCTTCAACTGACGAGAAATATAAGCAATAACTCTACCCTGCTGCATCAACACACAACCAATACCAACTCTCGAAGCATCACAATACACAGTATATGAACCTGAAGTTGATGGCAAAACCAATACTAGAGCTATGGTCAAGGCTGTCTTGAGCTTCTAAAAGCTCTCCTCACACTCATCTGACTATACAAATGAAGCACCCTTCTGAGTCAACTTGGTCAAAGGCGATGCGATAGATGAGAATCCGTGAACAAACCGACGATAATAGCCAGCAAAACCAAGAAAGCTGCGAATCTCTATGGTTGAAGACAGTCTCGGCCAACTCTGAACCACCTCTATCTACTTCAAATCAAGCTAAATACCCTCGCTGGACACTACGTGCCCCAAGAAAGCCACTGAACTGAGCTAAAACTCACACTTGGAGAATTTTGCATAAAGCTTCTCCTCCCTAAATCTCTGTAACACAACTCTCAAATGCTCTGCATGCTCCTCCTGACTACGCGAATACTCCAGAATATCATTAATGAAGACTATGATGAATGAATCGAGATAAGGCCGAAACACACTATTTATCAAATGCATGAACGCTGATAGGGCATTGGTCAGCCCAAAAGACATCACCAAGAACTCATAATGACCGTATCAGGTCCTGAAAGCCGTCTTAAGAATATCCGAATCCTTGATCTTCAACTGGTGATAACCCGAACGGAGATCAATCTTGGAGAACACCGTCGCTCCCTGAAGCTGATCAAATAAATCATCAATACGAGGTAATGGATACTTGTTCTTAATTGTTACCTTGTTCAATTCCCTAATAATCAATGCACATCCTTATTGTGCCATCCTTCTTCTTCACAAATAGAACCAGCGCACCCCAAGGTGACACACTAGGCCAAATAAACCCCTTATGTATGAGCTTGTGAAGCTGCTCCTTTAACTCCTTAAACTCCGCTAGTGCCATATGATATGGCGGAATAGAATTGGGCTGAATGCCAGGCACCAGCTCAATACCAAAATACATTTCCCTATCCGGTGGCATGCCCGACAGGTCTGCAGGAAATACATCGGGAAAATCCCTCACAACTAGAACATAATCAATGCTGGGAGCCTCAGCTCCGACATCACTCACAAATGCTAGATATGAAAGAAAACCCTTCCCAACCATGCATTGGGCCTTTAAGAAAGAGATCACTCTAACATAATCAGTCACACCTCGCCACTCGATCCGTGGCACACTCGACATACCCAATGTGATTGTCTTAGCATGACAATCCAAAATAGCACAACACAGAGATAAACAATTCATGCCCAAAATGACATCAAAATCCACCATGCTCAATAGTAATAGATCCACTCGGGTCTCCAAACCCCTAATAGTCACCATACATGACTGGTACACACGGTCCACAACAACAGTATCACCTATTGGGGTAGACACATGAACAGGTAAAGCAAGAAACTCACGAGGCATACCCAAATAATGAGCAAAGTATGATGACACATAGGAAAAGGTGGAACCAAGATCAAATAATACAGAGGCATCTCTATGGTAGATTGAAACAATACCTGTAATAACAACATCTAAAGCGATAACATCGGGTCTGCCTGGGAGTGCATAGAAACGATCCTGACTACCCCTAATCGACCTCCCCCTCTGGGGCGACCCTTGGCTGACTAACCTCCACCCCTAGCTGGCTGAGCGGGTGGTGGTAAAGAGACTAGCGTTGAAGCCGATGGTTGACCCCTCTGCTGGGATGAAATAGCAACATGAAGAGGACACTGCCTCCACATGTGGCCTATCTCACCACACTCATAACAACTCCCAGGTGCTGGAGAAGGGGACTAAAGGGAACCCCTCACACCAGAGCGAAGAGCAGATGCACTCGGCATAGAGGAGCCCTAAACAGACGGAGCACAGGTCGAACTCTGACCTGGAAGGCAACTAAGTGGTGACTGGCCCTACTGAGATCCATGATAACCATGACTCGGTGATGCCCCACGATAACTTGGGCGAGCTGGCTAAGCAGACCTGAATGAACGGCCTCTGCCGTGCTGAAACTAACCCCTTGAAGGAGTACCACTATCGCTACCCGATCCTCGAGGCCTCTTGGCCTCCCTATCCTCTCGCTTCTGATGGCGAACCGACTCAATCTCACGGGCGATATCAACAACCTTCTCGAATGTAGCACCAGATACCCTCTCCTCGGTCATAAGAATATAGAGCTGATAAGTAAGACCATTAACAAACCTCCCGATCTTCTCTCGATCCGTCGGAACCAGCCAAATGGTATGACGAGCCAACTCAAAAAACCTCAACTCATACTGTGACATGGTCATATCCCCCTATCGTAACCACTCAAACTGCCTACACAGCTCCTCTTTGTAGGACTGTGTCACACACTTTTCCAGGAAGAGAACAGAGAACTATTACTAGGAAAGGGGTGCTGCACCAACAGGCCTACGCCTCTCAAAATGCTCCCACCAAGTGAAGGCAACTCCTAAAAAATGATAGATGGTAAAAGTGACCCCGCTGGTCTCCAGAATACCTGTAGTATGAAGCATCCTATGACACTTATCTAAAAAGCGCTGGGCATCCTCGCCCTCTACGCCACTGAAGGTCGGAGGCTGCAATCTACCAAATATCTCCAACCTATGCTGCTCATCCTCCGGCATGACAAGAACCACATAGTCCTGAGCAGATGCAACCGGCTGGGCTGGATGTGCCCCCGGTGTCTGAAGTCTCTGCATGACCTGCTCAGGTATGTGAGCGGTGGGAGTCTGATTACCTCCCCCGGCCTGTGAAGTAGCTGCGACTGTAGTGGCTGAAACCGCTTGATCCAGGCCATTGCAAACTGATAAGATCTGATCCAAGGCCTCCTGAAGACCTGAAATCACGATGGGCACAACTGGTGCCTAAACTGGTGCTGCTGGAGTGTCCATAGCTGGAACCTGATCCTTAGCTGGGGCAGCTAGTGGATCTACCGGTGGTGCCCTTGCTGCTTTGCCTCTACCACGACCACGACCGTGTCCTCGGCCTCTGGTGACCTCAGTTGGTGGAACTAGTGGTCGTACACCTCGTCTGATAGCACGTGTCCTCAAATATCTATGAGAGAATAGAATAGCAGAAGTTTAGTACTCGGATCAACAAGTTTGCACGACAAGAATTTCAAAGATATGAAGTTTTCCTAAAGGTTCTGTAGTCTCTCAAGGATAAACACAGACATCTCCATACCGATCCGCGAGACTCTAATAAATGTGCTTATGACTCGTGAGACCTATGAAACCTAGGCTCTGATACCAACTTATCATGACCTTAACCTCGAACCCAATCGTGATGGTGCCTCTCGTGAAGACAAGTCCAGCCGATTATACCTAATTCACTTTTAAAATAGTTAATCAACATAAAAGTAGTCTAAGCATGATTTAATAATACTAAACATAATAAAATTATCGATAAAATGCGAAAGTGTAACCCGACTCAGCCTTAGCCGTGTGTCACAAGTCATGAACATCTATAAGCCATAATACAAGTCTGTTAAAAGCATAAACTTGTAAAAATGTTTGAAAAGAAATAGAAATGATAGAGGTAGATACACGGGGCTGCGGACGTCAACAAATACCTCGTAATCTTCGAAAGCCCGCCTGAAGCTGGAGGAATTAGCACTCGGGAGCGCAACCAGCTATGCCTGAATCTGCATACAGGGTGCAGGGAGTAAAGTGAGTACTCCAACTTAGTAAGTAACAAATGTAAATAACGACTGAAAGTAAGAAAATATGTAAAGCATAAAGCATTCTATAATGAAGCAGTAAAATCATTTAAAAACAGTAAAATCGGTATAAGTCAAGCAGAATCTCCTTTCTGCAAGTAAACAAGTAATTGACATGCATTTAATGTAAAGTGAACAAATAGAAGTTCGCCCCTCAGGCATAGTTTCCCCAAATCCGCCCCTTGGGCAACATCTTAGAATAGTACCAGCCCCTCGGGCTCAATCTCACATCACAAATGGGTACTCGCACTCACCGAGGGTGTGCCGACTCCTAGAGGGGTCCCTTACAGCCCAAACGCAATAACAAGCCATCTAATGGCATCAAATCTAGGCCCTCGGCCTCATATCAATCAAGCCACCTCGTGGCATACATATCTCAGGCCCTCGGCCTCAAATCAGTATCAGTGTTTCCTCACAATATAGGCCCTCGGCCTTACTCAGTCAAAAAATAATCACAAGCCCCTCGGGCAATAGTAAAACAATGTTTCTTAGCCCAAACATCATTTAAAATATCATTTAACTCTTAAAACAGAGTAAACATGGCTGAGTAGCAAAACAGTGGAAAATAACATGACTGAGTTCAAGTATAAAGTCAAAACAGTGAGGAAATATCAATAAAAAGCCCCGAAGGGTCCAAATAGTTAGCACTAGGCCCAAGTATGGCATTCAGCCCAAATAATGATGATAGTAAATAGTTTTCAATCAAATGCGCGGTAAAATCATCAATCAAGACTGACTAAGTCACAGTCCCCAATCGTGCACGACCCTACGCAAGCGTATGTCTCACCTCAATATAGCACAACGATATGCAAAACCGGGGTTTCAAACGCTTAGAACATCATTTACTCATAGTATATTAGCTTTCTTCAATGTTATGGATTGCTTGTTTAAGTAAAAAAATATGTTAAAGTGTGAATTTCCTACCCCAGTTTCCTCCTTCACCTCCCTCAAAATTCCTATAAAGATCTCCTCTAGCTATATTTGACACAAGAACAATGTTTAAGGAGTTAGGTATGCGGACTACATGTTTGATCAATATTTACTTCTATCAAAAAAGACCAAAATGTTAAGGTTAGATTGCCATACAGGAACTATCTCAAGAATAAAACTAGTTGGTATTTTCCATAAGCCTGAACGAGCCGGGGCAGAATGTTTCTCTTGCATGACGAGAAAGACCAAAACAAAATACTTGGAGTGCATGTTCAGTAGCGCGACTCGGGAAGTGGACGAAGACGTGAGGGTTGATTCACAACTCATCCGCAGGAGAGAAAGTTTCAAGTACCTTGGGTCTGTTATACAAGAGAATGGGGATATTGAGGAGGATGTCACATACTGTATTGGAGTGGAATGAATGAAATAGAGGCTCGCTTCTGGTGTTCTATGTGATAAGAATGTGCCACCAAAACTTAAAGTTAGGTTCTATAGAGTGGTGGTCAGACCGACTATGTTGTATGGGGCAGAGTGTTGGCTGGTCAAGAACTCTCATGTCCAGAAGATGAAGATGGTTAAAATAAGGATATTGAGATGAATGTACAAACATACTAGGTTATATAAAATTAGATGGTTCGAACATATGAAAAGGAAATGCAATGTTGCGTCAGTGAGGATGTACAATGTATAAAGAAGTATATAATCTATTGCCCTTGAGGTTTTCAATTACATGCTCAAATTATTCTATAGGAAAGATGAAAACATACAAATTGTTGTAAATTGTTTTGATCCGATTCTTCGAAGCGGTGCCATTTGACACCACTTTGTCGAATTTTTTTATTAAATACATACAGTCAACACTTTGCAGAACAACCACGTTTGTTCCGATATATTTTTACTTTTATAGTGAATGGTTGTATACCTACAACAACATTTGAAGTTTAAATATTTTCTAGCTATTAGAGATAAAAATTATCAAAAAAACAATTTTTTTAATGTTATTTAAAAGATAAGAAAATTATTCAAATTTAAAATTCAAAAGATATGCAAATTTCAGTAGTTAAATATTGAAGAAAGCTAATATACTATCAATAAATTCATAGCTAAATGTATACTCAACTGATAATAATAACCACCACCTTGATAAATAAACCGGTGTCGTCCAGAATTACCAATCCTTAGCACTTCAAATAAAAATACCGAAAAACCAACATAGCTCAAGAAAAGGAAATATACCGGATGTTGTGGCGCGCAATCCAATCCTACCAGACAATGCAAAATCCTCCCTTATTTTACTACAATAGCATTGATAATAGAGATAATTGTTGCGACCAAAACACTCACGCAAGTGTACGCGATCGACAAGTAATATAGTAATAAGTAGAGTATCGTTCCCACGAGGAATTTTGATTAACTTCTCAACTGATTTAGACTTAAACTATTATCAATTCAAGCTATACTATCATAAAATATATATAAAACTTCTTTATAATTTTCTTAATAATTGTACAATAATTCAAGACAAAATTACTACAACAATTTCACAATATTTTTATAACAATTTAGACAAATATATTCCAGGGTCATGGACTT
>MU772665.1:68619-113947 GCA_026770625.1 Nicotiana glauca | reverse complement strand
TAATTCATTCCATAACATTTCCCAGCATTGAAATAGACTCCTTTTTCTGCAAAGTATATAAATCACAAATTAATTGCCTATTTCTCATCGATTTCATACATTATGTTATCGGAATATAATCAAATGTAGGCATAAGCAATGGCTAAACCATTCAATTTTCACCTAGTATCAGACAATGCAAAATCCTCCCTTATTTTACTACAATAGCATTGATAATAGAGATAATATATATAAATATGTTGCGGTGCATAAACCAATCCAACCATATCAGTATCAGTATCATAAATTTTGCTTATTCACCATATCAATCCACCATTATTTCACCTATTGCGGTGTGTAGCTAGGTCCCACCGTATAGTACGTATTCACTCTTATTCCACCATATCAATCCACCCTTATTACACCTGTTGAGCCGTGCAATCCAATCCCACCGTATCATTACCGAATACTCAATACACAGTTAAATTAACAGTTCAAACCACAAAACCTTTATGATCAATAAATACCAATCTGGAATAAAAAAGGGACACCTTGTACAATATAGGAATCTCCACGAGTAATACTACACAACGAGACCAATCAAGTATTTGGCAATTAGAAGGTGCAAATAAATCAATATAAGCAAATAACAGAGAATCATGAAACTATATAAGAGCTAACATCATTAACATGAGAAGATATTGATTAACAAGTAACAGTTAAGCATGGAAAGCATTTAGAGCGTATAACAGTAAAGAAAGGGAAGGAAATAATTAAGGAAAAGTGGTAAATTTGGAAAAACAGATAATTCAGTGGCGTATAAGCACTCGTCACCTCATATATATGCCGCTTGCATGAAATTCATATAGAACATAATCCGAGGGTTCCTAGTTCCTTCAAGTCAAGGTTAGACACAATACTTACCTCGCTCTAAAGACAACTCAAAGCTCAACTGCAGGCTTGCCTTTCAAACAAGCCTCCGAACTAACAATATATCAAATTATTAACCAAACGATTCAAAATAAGCCTTAGAAATCACCCACAATTGCAAAAGATTCAATTTAAGTCTGTGACGACCCCGCCAGTCGTCTCATGAGTTACCGCTCAGTTTTCCCCATTTATGCTTCTTTATGTTTTGTTATCCGCATTTTATGTGGTCGAGTTGATTGGTTTGCGTTTGGAGTGGATTTGGTAAGAAATGAGACACTTAGTCTCTTTTAAGAAGGTTTAAGTTGGAAAAGTCAACTGGATGTTGACTTATATGTTAGAGGGCTCGGATGGGAGTTTCGATGATTTGGTTAGCTTCAGGAGGTGATTTGTGACTTAGGAGCGTGATCGAAATTGGTTTTGGAGGTCCGTTGCGGAATTGGGCTTGAATTGGCAAAGTTAGTATTTTGGCGATTTTCGGTTGATAGGTGAGATTTTAATTCGAGAGTCAGAATGGAATTTCGAGAGTTGCTGTAGCTTTGCTATATCATTTGTGATGTGTGTGCAAAATTTCAGGTCATTCGGACGTGGTTTGGTTAGGTTTTGATGGAAAGCATATTTCAGAAGTTTTTAGAAAACTCAAGCTTGAATACGATGTGAATTGATGGATTTGATGTTGTTTGAGGTGTTCTGATGATTGGAAAAAGTTTGAACGAGGTTTTAGGATGTGTTGGTGCTTTTGGTTGAGGTTCGGGGGGCCTTAGGTGAGTTTCGGGTGGTCAATCAGACCATATTCTATGTTGGGAAGTTGCAATAATTGCAGCAGCAATTGTAGATAATTTATGACCTTCGCGATCGCGTGAGTTCCCTCGCAATCGCGTAGAAGGAAGTTGGGCTAGTTTGAGTTTGGTCTTCGTGTTTGCACCTGAGGGCTCGTGTTCGCGGAGGGTGTGCAGCTTGTGCTTTGCGCTCGCTGTTGAGAGTTCACGTTCGCGTATAAGGCTTTGGAGTGCAGGTGTAATTGTTCTTCACATTCACATGGACTGGGATGCGTTCGCGTAAGTTTAAGAGTCAAAGCATCGCATTCGCAGTGCTATGGTCGCGTTCACATAGAGTGTTTTTGAGTCCATGGAATTTTGCCCTTCGCTATCGCGGGGCTTTGGCCGTGATCGCGATGAAGGAATCGCAGAGCTGGGCAGTAAGTTTATAAACATTTCATCCGCAATTTTGAGACATTTTTCTTCCATAGCTGAGTATTTTAAGATTTTATGAACCAAAAATGTGATTCTATTGTGAAATCTATCTAGAAATTCATGGAAACTTGCACAAAAATGGAAGAACTATGGCTTGGAATTTTGGAATTTTAATTTGGGATTTGAGGGGTCATTTGGACTCCGATTTTGGTGTTCTTTATATGCATAGAGTGATAAGGAACCCGTTGATGTAAAAATTTTTGAGTTTCGAAAAGTGGGCCCGGGGCTCGGGTTTTCTAATTTTGAGATTTTTGATACTTTTCGATTGTTTTCGCTTGGGCTTTATTCCCTTAGCATATTGTGATGTATTCATTCTAATTTTGGATAGATTCGACTCACGTGGAGGCCGATTTGAGGGGCAAAGGCGTCGCGAGCTAGAGTTGTAGCCAATTTAAGATGAGTAATGATTGTAAAGGATGTCCTGAGGGTTTGAAACCTCGGATTGCACGTCGTACTGCTATATTGATGTGAGACGCGTGTTGTATGATGAGCGTGGTGTCTATTACTACTAGGGATTAAGACTTGGTCCGTCCCGACTGATGATTTTATCGTGTTTTGACTGAAATTTATATGTTATCATCATGATTTGGGCTAATTGCCATATTTGGGCTTCTTACCAACTATTTGAACCCTTCGGGGATTTTGATTGATTTTCCTCACTTACTTGTTAAAAATCATATCCTCAGTCATGTTTCTATTTGTTTTGAACAATTTGAGCCGGTTTTATCATACTAGTCCTAAATGAGAGGAAGTTGTGGGCTGAGATCCCTACCTTCTATTATTGTGCCCGAGAGGCTGTGAGGTTAATGACTGAGAGGGGTTGAGAACCCAATGGTGAGGATATTATATATGTTATGGATCGGGCTGCATGCCGCAACAATACTTATATGGATCGAGCTGCACGCCACATGAATATAGCGCTTGGGTTATAGGAGCCCCTCCAGCGTCTGCACACCTGCAGTCGACTATCTATATGGATCGGGCTGCACGCCGCAGCGATGCACGAATTGGGCTGCACGCCGCATTGGTTATTCCGATTTCTATTATTGTGAAAAACATATGAGCCGAGTGCTGAGAATGAGTACTAAGTGATTGATACTGTGCCCGAGGGGCAGATTTCTACATGTTATTTACCTGCTAAGCTACATGTTTTACTTGGTTTAGAGAGATTTCATCTGATTTCTTCATTGATTTACTGCTTTAAGTAATTTTATTGCTTTGATATAGAATTGCTTTGTGCCTTTACGTGTTTTCATGCTTTAGCCATTATTTATAATTATTACTTACTGGGTCGGAGTACTCACATTACTCCCCGCACCTTGCGTGCAGATCCAGGTGTTCCAGAGACTGAGTGAGAGCTTTCCAGTCGATTAGTATTTTCTGGGAGTATCGAGGTAGCTGCATGGCATTCGTGGACCCGATTTCTCCTTCTATCTTATTATTTTCCGCATTCCTAGACTATTTTATGTATTAGGTTGTTCAGACTTGTATTAGAGGCTCTTGACTTGTGACACCGGATCAGTGTGGGCTATGTAGTGTTATTATCTTTTGACTTCCGCATATTTAACTTACTGTTGCAGACCTTTGTTATGCTAAATTGGTATTTAAATTGCATGATCTAGTAATGAATTTTATAAGAAAATGTGTTATGGTCGATAGTCGGTAGGCTTGCCTAGAAATGTGTTGGGCGCCATTACGACCGGGGTTGGGGTCGTGACAAGTTGGTATCAGAGCTTAAGTTACATAGGTCTCGCGAGTCATGAACTGGTTTAGTAGAGTTTTTTAGATCGGTACGGAGACGTCTATATTTATCGTCGAGAGGCTACATAACCTTTAGGAAAAACTTCATATTCTTGAAATTCTTATCGTGCGACTTTGTTGATCCGAGAACTAAACCTCTGTTATTCTATTCTCTCACAGATGGTGAGGACGCGAGCTACCCGATGAGGTGGATGACCACCAGTGCCACCCACTGAGGCCACCAGAGGCCGTGGACGTAATCGTGGACGTGGAAGAGGTAGAGCAGCAAGGGCAATACCTGTTGATCCACCAGTTGCCCCAGCTCCGGATCAGGCTCCAGCAGCACCAGTTTAGGCACCAACTGTGCCTATTGTGATCCCGGGTCTATAGGAGGCCTTGGCACAGATCTTGATAGTTTGCGCACTGGCCTGGCTCAGGCGGTTTTAGCCACCAGAGCAACAGCTACTTCACAGGTCGGGGGAGGCAATCAGACCCCCGCTGCGCGTACACCTGAGCAGGTATTGCAGGGATTATAGACACCGGGGGCACCTCCAGCCCAGCCGGTTGCACCAACTCAGGAGTTCATGGTACCAGTTATGCTAGATGATGAGCAGCATCACCTCAAGAGGTTTGGTAGACTCCAGTCTCCGTCATTCAGTGGTGCTGAGAGCGAGGATGCCTAGGATTTTCTTGACAAGTGTCAACGGATGCTCCGTACAGTAGGGATTCTTGAGACTAGTGGTGTGGCATTTACCACCTTCCAGTTTACTTGGGCTGCCTTCACTTGGTGGGAGGTGTATGAGAGGCGTAGGCATGTTGGTGCAGTGCCCCTTACTTGGCAGGAGTTCTCCACTCTCTTCTTGGAGAGTATGTGCCGCAGTTCCCCAGGGAGAAGCTGCGTAGGCAGTTTGAGTGGTTGAGGCAGGGAGATATGACCATGTCCCAGTATGAGATGAGGTTTTCAGAGTTGGCTCGTCATGCCGTTTGGATGGTTTCGACTGATCGTGAGAGGATTAAGAGATTTGTTGATTGTCTTAACTACCATCTCCGTATTCTTATGACTAGAGAGAGAGAGATTATTGGGTGCTACGTTCAAGGAGGTGGTTGATATCGCTCAAAAGATTGAGACAGTTCGCCATCAGGATCGAGAGGAGAGGGAGGCCAAGAGGCCTCGAGGTTCTGGCAGTTTCAGTGCTGCCCCTTCGAGGGGCCAGTTCCAGCATGGTAGAGGTCAATCTTTCAGGCCTTCTCAGTCGGCCTGTCCAGAGTATCGTGGGGCATCTTCAGGTCGTGGTTATCATAGGTCTCAGTAGAACCAGTCATCACTCTGCGCCCTCCCAACTCAGAGTTCATCTCGTGCCCCATCAGTCCAGGGTTCTTCCGTGCCAGGTCCTTCTACTGGTCATTCCAGTGCCAGGGTTTCCTTCAGTCCCCATCTCCAGCACCGGGGAGTTGTTACGAGTGCGGAGAGTTTGGACATATGAGGAGGCAGTGCCATCGACTTCGTGATGGTCAGCTTTCGCAGAGGGGTCAGCCCTTGACTTCTGCTCCAGTTACTTCACCACCTGCCCAACCAGCTAGGGGTAGAGGTCAGGCAGCCATGGGTCGCCCTAGAGAGGGGGGGAGGGGTCGATCAGGTGGTGGCCAAGATCGTTTCTATGCTATTCCAGGCAAGACAGATACTATTACTTCAGATGCTGTCATTACAGGTATTGTTTCAGTCTGCCATAGAGATGCCTCTGTATTATTTGATCCCAGTTCCACCTATTCCTATGTGTCATCGTATTTTACTCACTATTTGGGTACGCCCTTGGAGTCTCTTGCTTTGTCTGTTCATATGTCTACCCCGGTGGGCAATACTATTGTTGTAGACCGTGTGTACCGGTCATATGTAGTGACTATTGGGGGTCTGGAGACCCGAGTTGATCTATTGCTATTGAGCATGGTGGATTTTGATGTCATTTTAGGCATGGATTGGTTATCTCCATGTCGTGATATCCTAGACTGTCATGCTAAGACAATCACTTTGGCTATGCCGGGTGTACCGCGGATCGAGTAGCATGGTGTAAGTGATTATGTTCCTAGTAGGGTGATCTCTTTCTTGAAAGCCCAGCGTATGGTTGGGAATCTCTCGTATCTTGCCTTCGTGAGGGATGTTAGAGCTGAGCTCCCAGTATTGATTCTATCCCAGTTGTGAGGGATTTTTCTAGTGTATTTTCTGCAGACCTACCGGCCATGCCACCGAACTTGGATATTGATTTTGGTATTGACCTGGTGCCGGGCACTCAACCCATTTCTATTCCGCCGTATCGTATGGCACCATCAGAGTTGAAAGAATTGAAGGATCAGCTTTAGGAACTCCTAAATAAGGGGTTCATTCGGCCTAGTGTGTCACCTTGGGGTGCGCCAGTTCTGTTTGTAAAGAAAAAGGATGGCACAATGATAATGTGCATCGATTATAGGCAATTGAACAAGGTAACAATTAAGAACAAGTATCCCTTGCCTCGCATTGATGATTTATTTGACTAGCTCCAGGGAGCGAGAATATTCTCCAAGATTGATCTCCGTTCGGGCTGTCACCAGTTGAAGATCAGGGATTCAAATATTCTTAAGACTGCTTTCAGGACTAGATATGGTCATTATGAGTTTCTTGTTATGTCTTTTGGGCTGACTAATGCCCCAGCAGCGTTCATGCATTTGATGAACAATGTATTTCGGCCTTATCTGGATTCGTTCGTTATTGTATTCATTGATGATATTCTGGTGTACTCGCGTAGTCAGGATGAGCACGCGGAGCATTTGCGAGTTGTATTGCAGGGATTGATGGAGGAGAAACTTTATGCAAAGTTCTCTAAGTGTGGTTTTCGCTCGGTTCAGTGGCTTTCTTGAGACACGTGGTGTCCAGCAAGGGTATTCAGGTTGATCCAATGAAGATAGAGGTGGTTCAGAGTTGGCCTAGACCGTCCTCAGCCACGAAGATTCATAGTTTTGTTAGGTTGGCAGGCTATTATCGCCGGTTTGTTCAGGGATTCTCATCCATTGCATCACCCTTGTCCAAGTTGACTCAGAAGGGTGCTCCATTTATATGGTCGGACGAGTGTGAGGAGTGCTTTCAGAAGCTCAAGACAGCCTTGACCATAGCTCTAGTATTGGTTTTACCATCCGCTTCAGGTTCATATACCGTGTATTATGATGCTTCAAAAGTTGGGATTGGAAGTGTACAGATGCAGGAGGGTAGAGTTATTGCTTATGCTTCTCGTCAGTTGAAGCCCCATGAAAAGAACTAACCTGTTTATGATTTAGAGTTGGCTGCCATAGTTCATGCACTGAAGATTTGGAGGCACTGCTTGTATGGCGTATCTTGTGAGGTATTCACTGATCATCGTAGCCTTTAGCATTTGTTCAAGTAAAAGGATCTTAAGTTGAGGCAGCAGAGATGGTTAGAGTTGCTTAAGGATTATGATATCACTATATTGTACTATCCGGGAAAGGCCAATGTGGTGGCCGATGCCGTGAGCTGAAAGACAGTGAGTATGGGGAGTTTGGCGTATATTCCAGTTGGGTAGAGACCCCTTGTGGTTGATGTTTAGGCCTTAGCCAATCGGTTCGTGAGGTTGGATATTTCTGAGCCTAGTCGGGTATTGGCTTGTGCGGTATCTCGGTCTTTTTTATATGATCGCATCAGAGAGCGCCAATATGATGATCCACATTTGCGTGTCCTTAAGAACATAGTTCAGAATGATGATGCTAGAGATATTACCATTGGTAATGATGGAGTGTTGAGGATGCAGGGCTGGATTTGCGTTGCCAATGTGGATGGGCTTAGAGAGTTGATTCTGGAGGAGGCCCATAGCTCGCGGTGTTCTAGTCATCCGGGTGCCATAAAGATGTATCAGTATTTGAGGTAGCACTATTGGTGGAGAAGAATGAAGAAAGATATTGTGGGATTTGTAGCTCGGTGTCTCAATTGTTAGCAGGTGAAATATGAGCATCAGAGACCGGGTGGCTTGCTTCAGCAGATGGTTATTCCCGAGTGGAAGTGGGAGAGGATCATTATGGATTTTGTTGTTAGACTTACTTGGACTTTTAAGAAGTTCAATTCTATTTGAGTCATTGTAGACAGGCTGACCAAGTTTGCGCGCTCATTCCTATCTGTACTACTTATTCTTTAGAGCGGTTGGCAGAGATATATATTCGGGAGATTGTTCGGTTGCATGGTGTCCTAGTTTCTATCATAGTAGATCGGGGCACTCAGTTCACTTCCCAATTTTGGAAGTCTGTTCAGCGAGAGTTAGGTACTCAGGTGCAGTTGAGCACAACTTTTTAGCCTCAGACGGATGGGTAGTCCGAGCGCACCATTCAGATATTGGAGGATATGCTACGTGTCTGTGTTATTGATTTCGGAGGGTCATGGGATCAGTTTCTACTGCTTGCAGAGTTTGCCTACAATAACAACTACCAATCGAGTATTCAGATGGCTCCATATGAGGCTTTGTACAGGAGGCGGTGTAGATCTCCAGTTGGTTGGTTCGAGCCTCGCGAGGCTAGGCTATTTGTGACAGATTTGGTTCAGGATGCTTTAGACAAAGTGAAGGTAATTCAAGAGAGACTCTATATGGCGCAGTCGTGGCAGAAGAGTTATGCGAACCGGAAGGTTCGATAAGTGTCCTACATGGTTGGCGAGAAGGTCCTGTTGAAGGTTTCTCCCACGAAGGGCGTTATGAGATTCGGAAAGAAGGAAAAGTTGAGTTAGTGGTTCATTGGGCCTTTTGAGGTACTTCGGAGGACTGGGGAGGTGGCTTATGAGATTGCCTTGCCACCTAGCTTGTCGAGTGTGCATCTAGTTTTCCATGTTTCTATGCTCCGAAAGTATATTGGGGACCCGTCCCATGTTCTGGATTTCAGTACGGTTCAGTTGGAGGGTGATTTGACTTATGATGTAGAGCCAAGAACTATTTTGGAGCATCAGATTCAGAAGTTGAGGTCAAAGGATATAGCTTCAGTGAAGGTGTAGTGGAGAGGTCGGCCCGTGGAGGAGGCTACCTGGGAGACCGAGCTGGAGATGCGGAGCATATATCCTTACCTGTTTGAGGCTTTAGGTATGTTTCTTGACTCATTCGAGGACGAACATTTGTTTAAGTTGGGGAGGATGTGATGACCCGACCAGTCATCTCATGAGTTACCGCTTAAGTTGAAAAAGTCAACCAGATGTTGACTTACGTGTTAGAGGGCTCGGATGGGAGTTCTGGTGATTTGGTTAGCTTTGGGAGGTGATTTGTGACTTAGGAGCGTGATCGGAATTAGTTTTGGAGGTCCGACGTAGAATTAGGATTGAATTGGCGAAGTTAGTATTTTGGCGATTTCCGGTTGATAGGTAAGATTTTGATCCGAGGGTTGGAATGGAATTCCGAGAGTTTTTGTAGCTTCATTATGTCATTTGTGATGTGTATGCAAAATTTCAGGTCATTCGAACGTGGTTTGGTTGGGTTTTGATCAAAAGCGTATTTTGGAAGTTTTTAGAAAATCCAGGCTTGAATTTGATATGAATTGATAGATTTGGTATTGTTTGAGGTATTTTGATGATTGGAACAAGTTTGAACGAGGTTTTAGGATGTGTTGGTGCTTTTGGTTGAGGTCCCGGGGAGCCTCGGGTGAGTTTCTGGTGGTCAATCAGACCATATTCTATGTTGGGAAGTTGCAGTAATTGCAGCAGCAGTTGCAAACAATTTTTGGCCTTCGCGATCGCGTGAGGTCCCTCGCGACCGCGTAGAAGGAAGTTTGGCTGGTCTGAGTTTGGTCTTCGCATTTTCGCCTGATGGCTCGCGCTCCCGGAGGGTGTGCAGCTTGTGCTTCGCGTTTGCAGATGAGAGTTCGCGTTCGCGTATAAGGCTTTGGAGTCCAGGTGTAATTATTCTTCGCGTTCGTATGGAATGGGGCGCATTTGCGTAAGTTTCAGAGTCAATGCATCGCATTTGCAGTGCTATGGTCGCGTTTGCATAGAGTGTTTTTAAGTCCATGGAATTTTGCCCTTCGCAATCGCAATGAAGGAATTGCAGAGCTGGGCAGTAAGTTTATAAACATTTCATCCGCAATTTTGAGCCATTTTTTTTCCATAGCTGAGTATTTTGAGAGCTCTTTGAGTGAAATTGAAGAGGTATTCAAGGAGACTATATTGGAGGTAAGATTTTATGAACCAAAAACGTTATTCAATTGTGAAATCTATCTAGAAATTCATGGACACTTGCACAAAAATGGAAGAACTAGTGCTTGGAATTTTGGAATTTTAATTTGGGATTTGAGGGGTCATTTGGACTCCGATTTTGGTGTTCTTTATATGGTTAGACTAGTGGAGTGATAAGGAACCCGTTGATGTTAAAATTTCTGAGTTTTGAGAAGTAGGCATGGGGCTCGGATTTTGCTAATTTCGAGATTTTTGATATTTTTCGATTGTTTTAGATGGGTTTTGTTCCCTTAGCATATTGTAACGTATTTGTTCTAATTTTGGATAGATTCGATGCGAGTGGAGGTAAATTCGAGGGGCAAAGGTGTCGCGAGCTAGAGTTGTTGCTGATTCAAGGTGAGTAATGATTTTAAAGGATGTCCTGAGGGTTTGAAACCCCGGATTGCACATCGTAGTGCTATATTGAGGTGAGACACGCACTATATGATGAGCATGGGGTCTATTACTACTGGGGATTGAGACTAGCTCCGTCCTAACTGATGTTGTATCGCGTTTTTGACTGAAACTTATCTGTTATCATCATGATTTGGGCTAATTGCCATATTTGGGCTTCTTGCCAACTATTTGAACCCTTCGGGGATTTTGACTGATTTTCCTCACTTACATGTTAAAAATCATATCCTCAGTCATGTTTCTATCTATTTTGAATGATTTGAGCCGGTTTTACCATACTAGTCCTAAATGAGAGGAATTTGGGGCTGAGATCCCTACCTTTTACTATTGTGCCCAAGATGCTGTGAGGCTAATGACTGAGAGGGGTTGAGAACCCAATGGTGAGGATATTATATATGTTATGGATCGGGCTGCATGCCGCAACAATACTTATATGGATCGGGCTGCACGCCGCAACAATACAGTGCTTGGCTTATAGGAGCCCCTCCGGAGTCTGCACACCCCAGTGAGCGCAGTCGACTATCTATATGGATTGGGCTGCACGCTGCAGCGATGCGCGGATTGGGCTGCACGCCGCATCGGTTATTCTGATTTCTATTATTGTGAAAGACATATGAGCCGAGTGTTGAGAATGAGTACTATGTGATTGGTATTGTGCCCGAGGGGCGGATTTTTACTTGTTATTTACCTGCTAAGCTACCTATTTTACTTGGTTTAGAGAGATTTCATCTGATTTCTTCATTGATTTACTGCTTTAAGTAATTTTACTGCTTTGATATAGAATTGCTTTGTGCCTTTACATGTTTTCATGCTTTCAACCACTATTTATAATTATTACTTACTAGGTCGGAGTACTTACATTACTCCATGCACTTTGCGTGCAGATACAGGTGTTCCAGAGACTGAGTGAGAGCTTTCCAGTTGATCAGTATTTTCCGGGAGTATCGAGGTGGCTACATGGCGTCCGCAGACCTGATTTCTCCTTCTATCTTATTATTTTCCACATTCCTAGTCTATTTTATGTATTAGGTTGTTCAGACTTGTACTAGAGGCTCTGGACTTGTGACACCGGATCAGTGTGGGCTATGTAGTGTTTTTATCTTTTTACTTCCGCACATTTAACTTACTATTGCAGACCTTTGTTATGCTAGATTGGTATTTAAACTGCATCATCTAGTAATGAATTTTATAAGAAAATGGGTTGTGGTCGATAATTGGTCAGGCTTGCCTAGCAATGTGTTGGACGCCATCACGACCGAGGTTGGGGTTGTGACAAGGTCATTATTTAAAAAGTCAATAAAAGTCAACACTCGGGCCCGCTTGGTCCAAATCCGAAATTCGGATCAAAATTCGATTACCCATTTACACCCGACCCTAGTTTTGTGATTTATTTTGAAATCCGACCTCAATTTGAGGTCTTAATCCCCAAATTACCATATCCCTAATTTCTACCTAAAAACCCCCAATCCCACCATGAAAACTCTAGATTTTAGGTTGGAAACTTGTGAAATGTAATGAAAGATTGAAGTGAAATAGGTTAGAATCACTTACCAACGATTTGGGAAAGAAGGAGCCTTGGAAAAATCGCCTTTAAGGAGCCTGCAAATGCGAGAAATCTATCGCATTTGCGAAGACTCCCACATTTCTGCTTTCCTCGTAATTGCAAAGAAAAATTCACAAATGCGAACTGGCCTGATCGCAAATGCGAAGAATGCCCCATCCTACTCCCCATCGCAAATGCGAAGAATATAAAGCAAATGCAAACATAAGGTGGCCCGTCTACTCTTCGCAAATGCGATGAGTAGCTCGCAAATGCGAACCCATCAGAGGTCGAAAATGCGATGACTGATCTCGCATTGCAATAGAATTGAAACACCAGCAATATTTCTAAGTCAATTTTACTCTGTAGCCTATCCTAAACTCACCCAATGAACTTGTTTGCGCAATCAAATCTCTAAATAACACCTAGAATCACGAGTTGAGTAGCAAATCAAATGAAATTTTCAAGAAAACTTTGAAACTTCTAATTTCACAACCGGACGTTCGAATCACGTCAAACCAACTCCGTTTCTCATCAAATTTCACAAACAAGTCATAAATATGGTACTGGACCTATACCGGATTCTGGAGCCAAAATACGGATCCGATATCCAAAAGTCAACTATTGGTCAAATATTTCAATTTCATTAAGCCTTTAACTTTCAAATTTCAATAAGGTCTGATATCTCGGGTTAGGGACTTTCAAATTTGATTCCGGGCATACGCCCAAGTCTCGAATCACGATACAGCCCTATCAGGACTGTCGAAATATAAATCCGGGTTCGTTTACTCAAAATATTGACTGAAGTCAATTCAAATGGATTTTAAAGTAAATTTTCGTATTTTTCTCAATTTTTAACATAAAAGCTTTTCGAAAATATACCCGGATTGTGCATGCCAATCGAGAAGGACTAAAATGAGGTTTTTAAAGCCTTAGAACACAGAATTTGAATTTTTAATATGAGATGACCTACCAGGTCATCACAACTTGTTTGGTTTATTATTAACTTTATTTGTTTATTGTTAAACACGTAGTTAAACGGGCTGACCGAAAGGTGAATGCCCGGAATGCAGAGATAACACAGTTGAAATAACTGGGGAAGGCCTAAACTCAGTAAGAAGATGAGTACGAGTCGTACTACTACTGGTC
This sequence comes from Nicotiana glauca, assembly GCA_026770625.1. Classification (NCBI taxonomy): domain Eukaryota; kingdom Viridiplantae; phylum Streptophyta; class Magnoliopsida; order Solanales; family Solanaceae; genus Nicotiana; species Nicotiana glauca. Next base: position 100,725 of record MU772665.1, on the reverse strand, counting down.
TTACTATTTCTGGAGCTCCCACAACTCCTATTAGTATTGGAGTTCCCACTACTTCCATTTCTCCTCCACTCAGTTCTTCAGGCCTTACTATAGTTAGCACTTATACTTCTTTATCTCTATTTTGTGCTTTTGTAATAGCACATTCTGGCACTACTACTACTCCTCTCATTTCTCCATATCTTATTCCAGTTGACACCTATATTTTAACTTTTATATCTGCTTTTTCTACTTATGTATCTCATACTTCTTCAGAAGCAGGGTCAATGTCACACCTTTACCTCCATTTAACAATATAGATTTTGGTGCCTCATTTGGTAAAAACATTGCTTACCACGAAGATGACACTGATAATCGTGGAGAGGAAAATGATGATGAAAAATAGGTTGTCTCTATCTCTGGCAATTTGTCCCCTTTAGCACCTTCTAGTACTACTACTTCTGCTCCACTTATTTCTTCACGTCTTACTACAGTTGACACTTATACTTTAACTTCTTTATTTGCCTTTTTCCTACTTTTGCAGCTCCTACTGCTTCTAATCTTATTTCTACTTTTACTGCAACTCATACTGTCGCGGCATGAATTTCCCACCTTCGAGGCTGTGATAATGCCTAACATTGAACCCGCTAGGCAAGCCAACGTTACAGAATTTTTAGCCATTTTCCTTTATATTTCAATAACTTTTAACTTAGCAAAATGAATCAGCAAAAATAAATGCGGAAGAAATAGTTTTAAACTTAACTTTGTACAATAACAAAATTCGAAATAAAAATCTACCCAGAACTGAAGTCACAACTCATGAACTATTTATGAATACTACAATCAAAAGTTTATGCCTGTCTTGAAAGTAGATAAAACAAAAATGACATAGGATAGAAGGGGACGCCAGGGCCTGCGGACACCTGCAGGACTACCTTGGGTCTCCGGAACGAAGCAACAACAACCAACCTCTCGATCAGCCACTAGCTCCAAAAATTTGCACAGAAGTGCAGTGTGTAGTATTAGTACAACCGACCCCATGAACTGGTAAATACTGAGCCTAACCTCCGATGAAGTAGTGACGAGGCTACGGCGGGGCCTAACAAAATATATAACCTGCAACAGTTTATACTAAACAGAAAGGAAGTACAGAATGTGATAAGGCAATATCTGGCATTAAATAAATTCGAAACCCAACTGTTCCACAAATATCCAGCTATAACCAAACCTTAAGAGTATTTCAACATCCCTGTAATAGACATCGACAGAAATAAATACGTAACAACAACGGATGCGGTGTGCATCCCGATCCCATCATACAAACAAAAATTGATGCGACGTGCATCCCGATCCCATTATATAAACAACAACTGATGCGGCGTGCATCACGATCCCATCATATAAACAACAACAATATCAATATTCACCCTTATTCCTCCTCGTTGCGACGTGCAATCTGATCCCACCTGCCCACCCTTATTACTCCTCAACATATATAACCCTTATTCCTCCTATTGCAGCACATAACCCGATCCTACCTATCCACCCTTATTGCTCCTTGTTGCGACGTGCAATCCGCTCATACCAGACAATCACATTCTCCCTTATTCTTCCTTATTGGGGCGTGCAATCCGATCCAATATAAATAACAACACCATACACAGAAGTAAAGACGTGTTTCATAAGATAGTTCAGATTCCTCCACAACACATATACCTCAATCCACACAATAGGTTATCACTACGTTTATGATAATTCACCAGCGTAAACTACTCAGCGAGATCAACCCAAATGTACCATAAGGCACCAATAAACCATTACAAGCCAACATAATAAATAAACGAAACCATGAAACAATTAAATACTTCAAATAAGAGAACAACAGTTGATATGAAATAATTAGACATGGAAACATCTGTGAACAAGTAGCAATTAAAACATGGCAATGATTATGAGAAAGTAGCAATTGAGGCAAGAAACAATACAATAGGAAACGAGGAAGGGAACGTGCTAAAATGATTATTTGGTGGCGCATGGGTACTCGTCACCACACCTATATGCTACACACATGAAATTCCACATAGCAAATAAGTCGGGAATCCCTAATCCCTCAAGTCAAAGGTCACACCAAACACTTACCTCAAGCCAACGGGTAATTCAACACTCAATCACCGCTTTATCTCTGTATTCCACCACCAATTCACTTGTATATGCCTATAATCAATTCAATAACATCAATAAATGCTAAATAGACCAACTCTAATGCATGAAAATAGATTTCCCAATATTTTTCCTAAAAAGTCAAAAACTAACTCGGGCCCGCTTGGTCAAAACTCGAAGTTCGAACCAAAGCCCGACTACCTATTTACCCACGAACATAAATATGCAAATGGTTTTGAAATCTGACCTCAAATCGAGGTCTAAATTCCCAAAATTTAAAAATCCTAATCTCTACCCAAAAACACCCAATTTCCCATGAAAAATCCTAGATTTTGAGATGAAATCATGTAAAAAGATGGATTTTATTGAAGAAGATGAGTTAGAAATCACTTACCTATGATTTGGAGAAGTTTAGGTCTTTGAAAAATCGCCAAAGGATGTTTAGGATTTGAGAAAATTATAAAATGATGAAAAATATCGTAAAAAAGCTGATATAATAGGTTGCGGGTCTCGCATTTGTGAATTGGAGTTCACATTTGTGAACCCTGATAATTTCTGGAAAATATCGCAAATGCGATAAAAATGTCGCATTTGCGACAAAGGGGATTTTGCAGTTGCGACCCAAAATCTAGCAAATACGAGACCGGAGGCTGGCCTTTGACTTAAGAAATGCAAAGTCCGATCTCGCATTTGCGAGATCTAAGTCCTGCAACACCAGATGCAATACACCAGAAATTTTCTAAGTCCAAAATCACTCCGTGGCCTATCCAAAACTCTTCCGAGCCCTCGGAGCTCCAAACCAAACATGTACACAAGTCTAAAAATATCATACGGACTTGCTCGTGCGACCAAATCATCAGACTCTACAGATTTAACCTCAAAACTCATGATTTCCTCAAGAACACTCAAATTTCTAACTTTTCAACCGGATGTCCGAATTATATCAAATCAACTCCGATTCTCATCAAATTTTACAGATAGGACTTAAATAATAAAATGAACTTGTTCCTGGCTTCAAAACCAAAATACATGCCTGATGTCATTAATTTCACGTATTATTTCATTTCTTTATTTCTTGAATTAACCAACAAAATAATTTTCTTCAAAAATTATTTTCTATGGCTTGGGAACTCGGAATTCAATTCTAGGCATATGCCCAAGTCCCATATTTTAACGCGGACTTCCTGGGATCGTTTGAATAGATCCGGGTCCGTTTACCAAAAATATTGACCAAAGTTAACTTTAATTAATTTTAAAGGCAAATTTCAATATTTTTCTTACATTCCACATAAAAGCTTTTTGATATCGCGCTCGAACTGCGCACGTAGATCGAGAAGAAATAAAAGGAGGTTTTTAAGATCTCGGAATGCAGAATTGCTTTTAAATTAATAAGATGACCTTTTGGGCCATCTCTCATACTTTTGCAGAAGCAAGTGTAAATGTCACACCTACTACCGTAGCTCCCCTGGCTCCTATTTCTATTTCTGTTAGTTCATTCATTTCTTTTGTTCCATTTAAAGACATCGACTTTGGTGGCTCATTTTGTAATGACCGGACTGGTCGGTTTGAATTTTAGAACCCCGTTCTTTTAAATAAAACTTCTCGCACCTGGTTTAGCTAATGTATGACTTGCAGGGACGGTTGGTTCGGAAGTGGGATGAGTTTTGAGTAAGAATATGTCCATTTGCTTCTTTAAGATTTTCTAAAAATACCAAGTTTGACTTCGGTCAACTTTCTTGAGTCGAATTCGTGATTTGACGTTCCCGAGGGTTCGTAGGAAAATATGGGACCTGCGTATATGTTCGGAATTGAATTCCGAGGTCCCTAGCCCGAGTAATGAATTTTTACGTGAAATAGTTAAACTGAAGTTTTAAAGAATTAAATAAACTAAGTAATCATTGATTTCCTAGGTATCGAGCTCGAATTTTGGTTCCGAAACTTGGTACAGATCCAAAATATCAGTTAAGACTTACCCGTGAAATTTGGTGTCAATCCGAGTAGTTTAAGGGCGTTTTGACCCGTTAGAAGGAAATTTAGAACTTGGAGTTCAATAGATTGATTCATTTGGTTTTAGGACGCGATTTCTAGATTTAATGGTGTTTTGAGCGATTCGAGGGTTCGAGTAGGTCCGCCTCGCGATTTCGGACTTGTCGGTATGTTCGGGCGGGGCACGGGAGCCCTGAGCATCAAACGAGCGAGGCTCGAGTGAAGTTAAAAGTTGGAAAAAAGTGCTGAGTCTTCTGCTTCTGTCATAACCGTATCTGCGGTTCTACGACCGCAGAAGCGGTATTGCAGATGCGGTCAAGATTCCGCAGAAGCGGTAAGGGGTAGCTCACGCAAAATCGCAGATGCGATCTTGAGAACGCAGAAGCGATTCCCGCAGAAGCGGTCCAACCAATTTGGGCCAAGACTGCAGAAGCAGCCCAAAACCGCAGAAGCGGTTCCCGCAGAAGCGGTAAATGCACCACAGAAGCAGAAATAGCTGGGAGCAGAACCTTCATTTAATACGGACTCAAATCTCATTTTATCATTTTTCACTCTACACTTAGGCGATTTGGGTGCTTCCAAAGAGAGGGTTTCAACACAACTTTGTAAGGTAAGTAATTCCCCTTCATCCTTAGCTTAAACACATGTATATTAGGTAGATTAAACACTAAAAACTGAGGAAAAATCAAGGGTTAGAGCTAGACCTAGGGTTTTAATGAAACTAAGATTTAATCATGTAATTTGCTATGTAATGAACTAAAAATCATATATTAGTGATCCTGGTTATGGAGAATAATTTTATTTGAAAAATCTCTGAGTCCGGGCACATGGGCCCGGGGTCGGAATTTAGGAAACTGTTAAAAAGGGTTGGGAAATGGCTTAAATAGCTAGGATTCGATCTTGTAAACTTATATTAACTAGTTCTTATTTCCTTTAACTAGTTTGTGAACGTTTGGCTCCGAATTGAGGGTTTGGGCTTGTTCTTGATATTGGAAGTGCGCTTCGGAGCGAGGTGAGTCTCCTTTCTAACCTTGTAAGAGGGAATTGTCCCATAGGATTAATGAACGAGTAATTATTGCTAAATGTGGGGGCTACGACCAAGTGACGAGAGCCCGTACGTAACCACTACTATGTTGATTGTCCAGGTAGTTTAGGACCCACATCATGCTTTGTTTATGAGAATCTCCATGTTATTTGTCTAATGAGATCACTTAGGATGTGTTAGAGACTTGAAAGAAAACAAAAGCAACTTGCACGCTTGTTGAACATTGTATGGTTAATTGACTCTAAATGTGCCTTTGTGCGTATTCTTAACTTTGCTTGATATTTGTGGATTGGGACGATAGCTTTGGTATGAATATATGCATTTATAGGCGCGCCGTCGACCCTTGGCAAGTGCACAATTTCTTTCTGTTGGTTCAGGCTGTCGCGTCGACAATACGTGCGTATGTTTAATTATGTGGAAACTTATACTTGCCTTGTTTTGATATTGTCCCAAAAATGAATCGTAAATTTGATGTAGTGAAGTACATGACTTATGCCACTTGCCATAAACTGTTAATACTTGTAACTTCTATGACTAGAAAACATTATACATACATATATATATATACACATATATATATATATATACATATATATATATATATATATTATTTGATCTTAGTAAGTATCGAGTCGACTTCTCGTCTCTACTTCTTCGAGATTAGACGGGATATTTACTGGGTATATATTGTTTATGTACTCATGCTATGCTTCTGTACTTAAATGTATATGATTTGATGTATGTGGATCTGGACATCATTCTGTTGCGCATCAATGAGCACGCTTGGGACTTCTACGGTGAGCTGCTTCTCTTTTATGCCGGTCCGCAGCCGAATAAGTCTTTCCTTGTACTTTTATTTCTGTCTATCCTGATTCAGACAGTAGGATAATATATTATTCTTTTGTTTATATTCTACTAGTTACCCATAGCTTGTGACACCAGGTTCTGGCACACACTTTAGTAGACATCTATTTTCGAGTTGTAAAATCATTTTGATACATTATTGATCACTTCTAGCCTTAATTTTAAATTTGAAAATCTGTTATGCTTAGTTTTGGTAAAAGTAAAAACAAGAACTTAAATTATACTTCCGCGTTAGCTGGCCTGACAACGGTGTCGGGCGCCATCATGACCTATTATTGAAGTGGGTCGTGACAACATGGTATCAGAGCACTAGGTTCATGTAGGTCTCACAAAGTTATGGGCAAACCTGATAGAGTCTTGTAGATCGGTACGACGACGTCTGTATTTATCTTCGAGAGGATATAGGGTATTAGGAAATACTACCCTTTATTCATTTCTATCGTGCAGTGGTTAGTGTACTAAATTTCCCTCTTCTATTCTCTCACAGATGGTGAGGACTCGTTTCGCCGACGTTACGGACCCGGGAGGAGCTGCTCCCCCCGTTGCTAGAGGCCAAGGTAGAGGCCGCGGGAGGGCACCAGCCCGTGGTGGGGGACGAGGGTGTACTAGAGCCATTCCAGATGCACCACCAGCAGATCCTGCGAGGGATCCAATTATTGAGGAGCAGGGTGAGGTGCCAGCAGCTATGCTTACTCCGGTGGATTTCATGACAGCGCCGGGATTTCAGGAGGTCATTAGCTGCATGCTACGGTTCATGGACACTATGACTCAGGATGGTTTATTTCCAGCAGACCCAGCTGCTTCACAGACAAGAGGGGGAGCCCAGACCCCTACTGCTCAGACTCTAGGTCATACAGCTACGGTATATCAGACTCCGGGTGCACTACCCACAGATAGGGTTCAGCCAGTTGCTGCAGTGGCGCCCCGGCCCAGGCTAGCTGTGGATGGCGATCCGCAGAAGTTACTAGACAGATGGACTAGACTTCACCCTCCAGTCTTTGGGGGTGAGCGTCATCAGAATGCTCAGGACTTCATTGATAGGTGCAGGGACAGACTGCACGTCATGAGGATATTGGAGTCGCATGGATTCGACTTCACTACTTTTCAGCTTGAGGGCAGGCCCGTGGATAGTGGCAGTCCTATGTTTTTGGCAGGCCCACCGGTTCTCCTTCCATCACCTGGGGTCGGTTCGTATAATTGTTCTTGGACAGGTATATTCCTCCCTCTGAAAGGGAAGAGCGGTATCAGTTTGAGCACCTTGAGCAGGGGCAAATGTCATTGACCGACTATGAGGCGAGGTTTTCTGAGTTATCCCGCCATGAGCTTATGATACTCCCTACATGTGTCGAGAGAGTGCGGAGGTTTGTCGCTGGGTTGCAGCCCAGTATTCGATCGGGTATGGCCCGAGAGGTGGAGATAGGTACAGAGTATCAGCTTGTGGTCGAGATTGCTCGCCATATTGAGGGGTATCGCCGGAGGGGTAGAGAGCAGATGCAGTAGGATAGGAGAGCTAGATTCTTTTGAGAGTTCAGAGGTGCCCCAGTTAGGGGTAGAGATCAGTACGGGAGGGGTCAGCCTAGTAGGCCCCCGTCTTCAGCACCACCACTTCCCGCCCGGGGTGCTCCAGCACGCCCCTATTTCAGTGCCATGCCAGAGAGTTCCTACCGCCCGCCAGCTATACAGGGTTCCTCCAGTGGGTATTGATAAGTTAGGATTTTAACATGATTATACCCCCTACTTGCTATTTATTTTGTTACAAATTTCCATAAAATAATTCTAAAATGCTTACAAGTTGCGCTTGATTGCAGGTTTGAGCGATTAGATGACAAATGTCAAAGATCAGCTCAAAACGGAGTGAAACCTGCCAAGTGTAAAAGACCAAGTGAAGTGAGGAACAAGAAGACCTAGCGTGGACCGCACTGATATGCCACACGGCCGCGCTAGGAGATTCAGAGGTTGGTTAATTTAAGTGCTTGCCGCGCGGTCGCGCTCCACTTCTGTGCGGTCCGCGCCAATGAGGTTCAGAGACTCACAAATGAAGACAAAGTCACACGTGGCCGTGCTACATATCAGCGCGGTACGCGTGGATGAGATTCAGAGAACTGGAAATTTGGCCATCTAGCCACGCGGCCGTGCTGAGTTTCTGCTGTCCGCGCCCGTCTTCCACCACGACCGCACTACATTTCGGCGCGATCCGCGGTCCCAACTTTAGAGATGAGATTTTAAGAGTCCAAGAGCCAATGCGGCCGCGCGACCTTTTTGCGTGGTCCACGCTGATTCTGCAGGGGTATTTTTGTCCAGTTATTCCAGCCCGGTATAAATAGGACATTTTACCATTTTTAGGTCAAGTTTTAGATTCTGAACAAGAGCTGCGCTCGTGAGACGTATTTTGTATCCAATTTTGGCATTTTACACTTCAATATCATAGATTCTAATTAGTAATTAATTAATATGTTTATTTCATCATCTATTTCTTTTATTTCTTCTCTAATTATGTCTAGCTAAACCCATTAGCTAGGGTTATGGCTCAACCCTAGTGTGGGTAGTTTATGGGTGTTGCATTCTAGGGTGAGATTGAGGTTGGGTGTTTGTTATTTGGGTTAATTTTCTGTTTCAATTTAGAATTTGTGGTTGCAAATACAGATTCAAGCTTTGTGGGTCTAAACCTTCTTGAGAGAGAGAGTCTATGACCCTAAAAGTTACCCAACAAGGAATTGGGATGGACCTATGAGAATGGTAGTCCCAATTAACGGGTTAATCCTAGAAAGAGTAATTACCCTACTTGAACCTTAGTTGCTTGGTCAAATTGGCCTACTCAATTGGTCTCGAGAGAGTCAATTGGGCAAAATCGTTCTATCTATCGAGAGGTGTGAGAATGAATATAATTGTGCAATGGTTATAACATAAGCCCCAAATATATCAATCTCTTCTTAGTAACTTCTACCCGTTAGCTAGCCACCTAGGTAGTGTTACGACCCTAGTGCTTTTCTATATATTAAATACAACTTAGCAATATTCTCCTTAGCATAATTTAGTTTTAATCAATAGTTCTACAAGAGTAGTTTAAAAAGAAAACCAAAAATGTTTGAAGTGACATTAGAAGCACAACCGCAATTCTAGGCTAAACAAACATTCTAGCTCCATTATTAGCTCCCTGTTGAAATTCGACCCCGAACCACTATTCGGGTAAAAGCTATTGCTACCCGCTCTTCCTACCATTGTGTAGTGTTGAGTTGGCATCGATCAATTTTTGGCGCCGTTGCCGGTCTGTGTAGCTAGTTTTGTGTTTTGCTTCTCTTTCCTTCTTGTTTACTAATTTTGTTTGTGTCGATCTAGTAGGTACAAATGGATCTCAAGGGAAATGACCCTCTTGGAAATGTTTTGGCGAGGGAGGAGGTTGAAGATATTGATCAAGATGAGATTCCGGTACCGCAAGTACCATGTAGAGGTAGAAATGCCAATGCAAATCCGAATGAGCAAATCCCAGACCTCCTCCGCCACCGCCAAGAGTGGCTCCAAAGGTGTTGCCAAATCAAGGGTATGCTAGTGCCATTGTTCCTCCCCGAATCTGGGTGGGGAACTTTCAAATCATGAATGTTATGTTGACTTTGCTTGAGCAAAGAGGGTATTTTACGGGCGCCTCCGACCAAAATGCATACAAGCACTTGAACGGGTTCGTAGATAGTTGTTAGGGGAGTAAACAAACAAACGTGTCCGAGGATGCTTTGAGATTGAGTCTTTTCCCGTTCTCTCTTCGGGGTAAAGCGTTGGATTGGTTGGAAAGGCTTCCCAATCATTCTATCACCACATGGGATGAATTGGCAGGCAAATTTATTGCAAATTTCTTTTCTCCAAGTCATATGGCAGCTCTTCGGGATGAAATTCTATCTTTCAAGCAAATGCCAACGTAACCTTTGCACGAGATATGAGAACGGTATAGAACAATGGTGAAGGAGTGTCCCAGTAATGAATTGACTGAGGCAATGATCCAGCAGACTTTTTATAGGGGCATCAACACCACGAATCAGTGCATTGTGAACCAATTGGCCAGTGGGAACTTTATGAAACTTTCTTACCAAGAAGCTTGTGATGTACTTGATGAAATGGCCGACACCTCTTCGGCATGGCAAAAAACAAAGGTGCCCCAAGGTGACCCCACTGTCATCCATTTGCATAAGGAATTGAATGATTATGGCCAAGCTATTGCCGAGCTTACAACAACAATGAATCAGTTGGCGAATACGCAATTGCAGTAAGTTCAAAATCTACGCCAAGTCAATGCTATGGAAAATGTGTCTATGTTAAAAAAGAGGCAAAGAGGGCAACAACAACAACAAGGTAATTGTGAGCAGTTTGACAACAACAATGATGATGGTGGTTATTCGAATGAGTGCTCTGATGAGCAAAGTGAAGAATGTCAATAACTACCAAGGGAATAGAGGAAATCAAGGGAATCAACAATAGCGTCCCCAAGGAAATTGGGGCAATCAACAAGGTGGCGGAAATTGGAATAACAATAAATAACAACTAGGAGGTAACAATTGGAACAATAACAATTGGGGTAACCAAGGTAACAATGGTGGAAGTTGGAATGGGAACAATAATAATTGGAGCAACAACAGTCAAGGAGGGTGGAATAATAGTGGCAATCAAGGCAACCAGGGGCAAGGTTTTCAAAGGCCCCCCATGTACTAACAACCAAATAATCCACCCCCCTTTTAGTCACAAGGTGTTAGTTCTTCTGGAAGTGATATGGGGATAATAGAGATGATGTTTGAGCAAATGATGAAGAAGAACCAAGATTCCGATGCTCAATTGGCTTCTTATAATACATCTATCCGAAACTTGAAGGTGCAAATAGGACAAATTTCTCAAGCTTTAAATGCTTGACCCAAGGGTGCTCTACCAAGTGACACGGTAGTGAACCCGAAGGGAGGAAATAACCATGTGATGGCCGTGACAACGAGAAGCGGAAGAGGCGGTGATGTGCATGCCTCAAATGAAAACTGGGTTGTGGATGATGAAGTTGAGTTGCATGATGATGAGGTGCCTTTGAATGTTGAAAATGTGGTTGAACCGAGTGTGACAAATTATGTGCGGATTGATATTGATGTTGAGGCCGGGGTAGAGATGCAAGATGCCGTAAACCCGTCTAGGGAACATATTATTGATATACCCGAGTCGGTGGTTCCCAAGGCCAAGGAACCCATGCCTAGGCCACCTCCACCTTAACCTCAAAGGCTAGCAAAGCAAAAAGGAGACAACCAATTCAAGAAGTTCATTGAAATGATGAAGAGTCTTACTATAAATGTGCCATTGGTGGAAGCCCTTGAACAAATGCCGGGGTACGCAAAATTTATGAAGGATTTGGTTACCAAGAAGAGGTCAATGGAGCATGAAACAATTAAAATGGCGCATCAAGTGAGTTCTATTGTTCATTCTATGTCTCCAAAACTCGAGGATCCCGGAGCTTTCACTATCCCTTGCACTATTGGTAGTGCGGAGTTTGCTAAAGCCTTGTGTGACTTGGGGGCTATTATTAACTTGATGGCCTATTCGGTTTTCAAGATCTTGGGGATTTGTCGACCTATTCCAACCTCCATACGACTACAACTGGCGGACCGATCAATGAAGTGTCCTTTGGGCATAATTGATAATGTCTTTGTTTGTGTTGATAAGTTCATATTGCCGGCGAATTTTGTGATATTGGACTGCGAGGTGGAGTTTGAGGTGCCAATTATTCTTGGAAGACCTTTCCTAGCTATAGGGAAGGCATTGGTAGATGTTGAAGCTGGAGAGTTGACCTTCCGTGTTGGTGATAAGAAGGTGGTATTCCATGTGTGCAAGTCTATGAGGCAACCAAATAGTACCGAGGTGTGCTCGTTTGTGGACATTGTCATGGTGGTGATAGTGGATGACACAAGCGCGATGATTAATGTTGAGAATCCTCTTGAGATCGTGCCTCTTAATATGGATGGTAAGATGATGCCGGTAGAGTGGAGTGCGTGAATGCATTGCATGGTATGGGTTCATATTCATATGAGCCTAGAAAGCTATCTTTGGATCTTGAGAATCGCAAAACTCTACCAACCAAGCCATCAATTGAGGAGCCACCTGTGTTAGAGTTGAAACCACTTCCTCTACACCTCAAGTATGAGTTTCTGGGTTCAAATTATACTTTAACTGTTATTATTTCCTCGTGCCTAACTAACATGTAGGTTGATGCCACTTTGGTGGTTCTTCAAAAGCGCAAAAGGGCGATTGGATGGACATTGGCTGATATTCAGGGGATAAGCCCCGCATTCTGCATGCGCAAAATCATATTGGAGGAGGATGTGAGGTCGTCTCTTGAACATCAAAGAAGATTAAATGAGGTGATGCAAGGAGTGGTTAAGAAAGAGGATATCAAGTGGCTAGACGTCGGTGTGGTTTACCCGATCTCGGATAGTTCATAGACCTCTCCAGTCCAATGCGTACCAAAGAAGGGTAGAATGACGATAGTGACCAATGCCAACAATGAGTTGATTCCTATCCGATGGTTATGGGTTGGAGAGTGTGTATGGAATATAGAAAGCTTAACAAGGTGACAAGAAAAGATCATTTCCCACTACCATTCTTGGACCAAATGCTCGATCGTCTTGCGGGCTGGGCCTTTTATTGTTTTCTAGATGGCTACTTGGGGTACAATCAAATTCTCATTGCCCCGGAGGATCAGGAGAAGACAACCTTTACATGTCCCTACGACACGTTCGCTTTCTCGAGAATGCCATTTGGACTATGTAATGCCCCGATGAACTTTTAAAGGTTTATGATGGCAATTTTCACCGATATGGTGGATGATATCTTGGAGGTCTTCATGGACGATTTCAGCGTGGTGGATTTGAGGAATGTTTGGTGAACTTGGATAGGGTGTTGGAAATATATGAAGAAACCAACCTTGTGCTCAACTGGGAGAAATGTCACTTTATGGTGCACAGGGTATTGTATTGGGTCACAAAATCTCAAAACTTGGAATTGAAGTTGATAAGGCAAAAATTGAGGTTATCTCAAGGCTCCCTCCCCTACTTCTGTCAAAGGGGTGAGGAGTTTTCTTGGTCATGCCGGGTTCTACCGGCGATTCATTAAAGACTTCTCGAACATTTTGAACCTGCTTTGCAAATTTTTGGAGAAGGATGTCAAGTTTATCTTTGATGAGAAGTGCATGGAGTCTTTTGAGCTATTGAAATACAAGTTGACCACAACTCCTATCATAACTACACCTAATTAGGAATTGCCCTTTAAACTTATGTGCGATGCGAATGATGTGGCGGTAGGTGCGGTGCTAGGCCAACAGATCAACAAGATGTTCCATCCTGTGTATTATGCTAGCAAAACGATGAATGAGGCCCAAAGAAACTACACGATGACAAAAACAGAGCTATTGGCTATTGTGTTTGCGATGGAGAAATTTTGACTTTATCTTATGGGGAAAATGGTGATCATAGACACGGACCATGTAGCCTTCCGGTATTTGATGACAAAGAAGGATTCGAAAGCAAGATTGATGAGGTGGGTGCTACTCCTTCAGGAATTTGACCTAGAGATTGTGGATCAAGTTGCAGACCATTTGTCCCGACTAGAGGAAGAGGGGAGACCATGTGATGGTGTTGAGATAAATGACACATTCCCCGATGAACAACTTCTTTCCGTTACTATATGTGATATGCCTTGGTTCGCGGATATCGCCAACTTCATTGTGACCGGTAATGTCCCGTGTGAGCTCTCTTCTAACCAAAGGAAGAAACTCAAGTGGGATAGCTTGGATTTTTATTGGGATGATCCGTATTTGTTTAAAATTTGCACGGATGGGGTGATAAGAAGATGTGTACCGGAAAGTGAAAAAATGAACATATTGGAGGCTTGTCACTCTTCTCCCTATGGTGGCCATCATTTGGGGGGGGGGTGAGGATGGCTTCAAAGGTTTTGAGTTGCGGCTTCTATTGGCTGACGTTGTTTAAAGATGCTAGTGACTTTGTGAAGAGATGTGATACATGCCAAAGAGCCAGCGGGATTTCAAAGAGGGATGAAATGCCTCTCAATACAATTATCAATGTGGATATTTTTGATGTTTGGGGCATTGATTTCATGGGCCCGTTCGTGAGCTCTTGTGGGAACACCTATATTCTCGTGGCAGTGGACTATGTTTCAAAGGGGGTTGAAGCCGTGGCTTTACCCAACAATGAAGCCTGGAGTGTTGTGGCGTTCTTGAAAAAGAGTATCTTCACTAGGTTTGGCACCCCTCGTGCTATCATTAGTGATGAGAGATCTTATTTTTGCAACAAGGCTTTCGACTCATTGCTTGCTACGTATGGAGTTAACCATAAAGTGACCACCCCCTATCATCCACAAGCTAGCGGTCAAGTGGAAGTCTCAAATTGGGAAATAAAGAGTATTTTGTCCAAAACGGTAAATGCTAATAGGAGCGATTGGTCAAAGAAATTGGATGATGCTCTTTGGGCTTATCGGACGACTTACAAGACTCCAATTGGTATGTCTCCGTATCGGTTGGTGTTTGGTAAGGCTTGCCATCTTCTGGCGGAATTAGAACACAAGGCTATGTGGGCGTTGAGAAAGTTGAACTTGGAATGGGATGTTGCAGCCAATCTCCATGTGGAGCAATTGAATGAGCTTGATGAGAGGACCACATAATTCATGCTCTCTGAAGTTTCCCACGCGGCGACACTGCATTTTCGTGCGGTCCACGTGGGAAGATATGTTCATTGTGCTGAACATAAACCTAGCGCGGTCCGCGGTCATTTTTCCACGGCCGCTGGTAGGTAAGTCAGGGGTCCCACTGTTTTCTATAAATAGAGAGCCAAGGCCTCACTTTACCCTTTTCGCACTCTGACTTCCTGAGCCCTAATTTCTACTGCTCATCTAAGACTTTTGCATCAAGTATTTTGATTCTTCATAATTCCTGGTAACATTTCTTGCAAATTTCACTCATTAGTTTTAATTTTTAATTTTTTTGTTTTCTTCCCAGTATTATAGCTTCTTATTTCTTCTCATTTTTCTTAGGTTTAATGATTAGGGTAGTTTTCTTGTTAGTTTTGACCACTTAGCATGATTTTCTATGAGGACAATTGAGTAGGGAAAACTAGGACCCAAAAACTTGAACAAAAAAGGACAAAATTGCCAAACCCTAACTCAGTTCAGGAACATGGCCCAGCGCGGCCGCGTGCCCTTTTTGCATGGACCGCGTTGATTCTTCTATGTGCTTAACATGTTACCAGCGCGGCCGCGTCGTAGTTTTGCACGGTCCGCACTAGCCCAATGCGGCCGCGTGACAATTTTGCGCGTCCGCGTTGGGGAGATTCAGAGAGGTGACATTTGGGGCTTATGCCAAGCGCGGCCGCGCTTCACTTCTGCGCGGTCTGTGTTGCCCCCAGCACAACCACGTGACTGTTTTGTGCGGTCTGCGCTTCTGTGTCCTGCTTCTATGTTATGCAATCAACTGTGTTTTCCTCTTGTGTTATTCATCTATTCCACTACATGTTCTTAAACTAACAATGTTAGATGCGTGTTTCTTGCAGATCACGGTTAAATAAAGAGGCGGTAAATAAGTACAACAACTCGGGACAGGTGGTGCCTCCCAAGGGGGCAAGGGCAAAAGAATAGCTAAACTTACTCCCCAGGCTCGAGCGAACATTAAAAAGACCCAAAAACTGATACGGGCTGCCTCTCATTCTTCGGGGAGTGAGTATGTGCCATCCAAGAGCATATCCTCCGATTCTGACCCAACTCACATAACCGACCCTCTTCACCTAGTTGATACTCCTCCACCATCACCCTCATTCAAAAGACCAGTGAATGTAGTCTCAGATTCGTCTGATGAGTCCGCAACAGGTAGTGGTGCACAATACTCCACCTCCCCCACAACTTCACTATTCGGGGAGAGTGCAGGACATGGTGAGGGAGGTGAGCCTCAGGTTGGGGGTGTTGATAGAACTAGAAACCCTGAGGCTTGGGAAGATTGTTTTGTGAGTCAGGTGACATTTCACAAGTTTAGAGAGTGGTGGCCCTTGAGGAAGTTGATCCCGGAGAGAACTTTCATTGAAAAAGACCTTCTACCCCACAACCTGAACGTGCAAAAGGAGTTCCGAACTAGATCTGGCTAGGAATTTTTCAAGGAAAGGTGTATTGAGGCCAATGAACACATAGTGAGAGAGTTTTATTGCAATGTTGCTCATATAGTCAAATATAAGGTGAGAGATAAAATGGTGATATTTGATGGAAAGTCCTTGAATGACTACTTGGGATTCAAGGAGGAGGATGAGTTAGAGTATTTGGCTAAGTTGGCAATGGGCGAGGAAGTGTGAT
The DNA here is from genome assembly GCA_026770625.1 of Nicotiana glauca. Taxonomy (NCBI): domain Eukaryota; kingdom Viridiplantae; phylum Streptophyta; class Magnoliopsida; order Solanales; family Solanaceae; genus Nicotiana; species Nicotiana glauca. The sequence goes on along the minus strand of MU772665.1, from coordinate 84,335 downwards.
CGCGGTTGGCCAACTACTTGGCAATTCCAGGCACTATTCCTAAATGGTTGAAAGCCGGAGAGAAGATTTACAGGAACACCTTCAACTTTGAGGCTCGAGGGTGGTTGACCTTTGTTTGCAGCCGGATCGACCCTTCTACCCATGATCATACAGTTCCTCTTACTCGGGCTGTTCTTGTGGCATCTATCATGTCCAAGCTTCCTATCAATGTGGGTAATGTCATCTCAAGGGTAATTTCTGCTGTAGGACATGAGACGAACACAAACTACCCTTTTCCCAACACCCTTTCTATGTACTTTAGGGATCTGGAGGTCAAGAAGAAAAGATTTGATGTTATGACCAAGCCGGTGGATCCCTACTCATGGTACAACATATTAGGTTCGGATAACCCAAAGTCAAAGAAGTACCAGCCACCCACCTCTGCCCCAACTGGCCAGTTTGAGGAGCCAGTTGTGGTAGAACCTTCCACCGGGCCTTCTTCCATTCCTGTTGCTACTACTAGTGAGACCTTGCCCCCAGGTCCTTCTTCTGTTGCTGGCACAAGTACTTCAGCTGGACCGGCAGTCCCGTCATTAAAGACTCATCCATTCACTTCCCAACAGTTGAGTCAGTCATTAGCCAGTTTGAACAACTGGATGTCAGTTGTGACATCCAAGTTGTCCATATTGGCTACTTCAGTTGAGGCCCAGGCAGCACCAGCCACTGTTCAGATTCCTCAATCTATTAAGGATACTTTGAAGAAGCTCCTAGCCAACCAGGAGAAGATTTTGAAGACTCAGGCCAATTTGACTAAGGCAATTGATTCACATGGCAAAGCTCTCAAGGAGCTTTCCAAGGAACACAAGAAAATGAGAAAGTCAAGGGCGTCTAGGGAGTCAATGAAGAAGCTTAGAGAAGACGTGGACAAGCTATTGGCAGATCAGATGCCTTTAGACTTGCTATTTTGGGATCCAGACCTAGATCCAACACCATCTCAGCCACAGTAGGAGGAGGAGCCCAGGATTCAAAGGAAGAAGAGAAAGCTCCCTAGCACAGAAGGTGCAGTGATTGAGCTAGAACAGGTTTAGGAGGGTCCCTCCAGTGTTGCACCAGATATTCAGCCGGTCCAGGAGCAGACCCCTGTCCCAGCAGCAGAGCAGCAGCAAGCTGGGAACTAGTATGATGTTCCCACCCATATAGAGGACCAGTGGATCACTGAGGATCCCATGCAGACAGACCAGGCTTAGGGAGCCCTTCTATATTCTTTCATCTATTTTTGTGCTTATTTGTGTAGTTGGCATTGGGAACAATGCCGGCTCTTATTAGTAGGGGTGTGCCCTACTTTTTAGATCATCTGGATGACTGTACATATTGGATTCTTATTTTATGTTTTGGTTGTTTTAGATTCTCTAGTTGGTCTGTATATAACTTCACATTTTAGCTATTTTTCTCGTACTTTTTAGTCTCTTTTGGTCTGTATATAAAGTACTTTTGGTATATATATTCATCCCTTATTGTATATTCTATTCCCCTATTGTACATATTCATTCGATTTTTCTATCTTCGCAAATTTTTTTGTTTTTAGCTTAGTAGTTAGGCTCGTAGCCTTTTGGTTTTGTTTTGGCAATCTCAATAAGCCCTTGGTTTTCTTAATTCCATGGTTTTTTCCAAGGGTGGAGTATAGTGTGAACCAGGTGGCTCTTCCCGATGATAGATGGAGTGACTACCTTCTTAAGGTTTGAGTCCGTTCCTTTGATTTTACCTTTGTTTTTGATATTTCGTAGTTAAGAGTACCTCAGGCAAAGCTTCACTTGGGCCTAACACATTTGCGTTTGATCCCATGGTCAAAGACATAATGTTGTGTTTAGGGTATGTTGAAAGTCATGGCCTTGGCCTTGAGACTCTTCTGTTGAACAAACAATCATCATGTGGTCTTGTTGGACCATTGTGCGCTTGAATCGTAACTAAGGTCGTTGTGGGCCCTCGACTCGATATCTTTAGCAATCCCCTAGCATGTGTGGTAAGGAATAGAGTTTTGATTCCAAGTCCCAAGCCAATGGTCTAGAACTTGCCCCGAGTGTTTGTTGAGGAGAAATCATAGGTGAAGTTTGACTTGAGAAGTGACTATAGGCTCTTCTTGATCCAATTGTAAAATGAACAATTCCATGGCCTACCAACAAAATGATCCCTAGTTAACCCTTTTGAGCCTTAAACCTTCTTCTTTCATGAACCAATGTTACAAGCCTATACCCGTTTCTTCCCTCTCTTGGCATCCACACTTCCCTTGAGCAATGGCAAAGTCAAAGTTTGGGGGGAGAGACAAGAAGGAAAACAAAAAATGAAAAAGGTACTAAAGCAAAAACAGAAAGGCAATGAAAAAGAGAAAAAGAAAAAGACAAAAAGAAAGACCAAGGTGAAAAAGAATAAAAAGGGGTCAGGGAAAACAAAAGTGAAAAAGGTGTGGAAACAAAAGTAGAAAAAGGATAAAATATTTGAATTGCCTAAAGAAGAGTGACAATATGTCCCTCTAACCCCTTGAAAAGAAGTGAATTACTCAAATGAGTCAAGAAAGTGTGCCAAAATGAATCAAAGAAAGTGCTTAAGGGAAGGTTGAACCCATTTGAACAAAAACATGTCCTACCCTCACCCAAAAGCCTTCACAATTGAATCCCCAAAAGACCTATAGGATCTTGAGTTGAAGGGAACCTACATTAGTGGATACTTACATAAGGGGCAAGCATATGGTACCTAGAGCCGAACTTGTGACATTCTTTGTGAGAGAAATGAGTGAAAGTCCATCAACCTCGATTTGTGTGTAAATACTCTAAAAAGCGAGGTTCGCTTAGGGAGAGTTGAGGATGTGTGAGTTTGGGTTCCACAATGACCAAGGTATTTGAGAAAAGCTCGTTGATGAAATGTGTCAACCCTTGAGGCTCTTGTGTCACACTTGATCCATAGTTTTCAAAAGCTTAAAATGTGTTAATGATGCATTAGTATCTAGGGCAATTGTTAGTCCTAATTGATGCTTGTCGAGGTTACTTTAGGATGGCTGGAAATTCTTGGATTGCCTTTTTAAGGGTGGGTCTTATTTTGTTTGCTTGAGGACAAGAAAAGGTTTAAGTTTGGGGGAGTTGATAAGTTAGGATTTAAACATGATTATACCCCCTACTTGCTATTGCTTTTGTTACAAATTGCCACAAAATAATCCTAAAATGCTTACAAGTTGCGCTTGATTGCAGGTTTGAGGGACAAGATGACAAATGTCAAAGATCAACTCAAAACGGAGTTAAACCTACCAAGTGTAAAAGACCAAGTGAAGTGAGGAACAGGAAGACCTAGCGCGGACCACACTAATATGCCACGCGGCCGCGCTAGGAGATTCAGAGGCTGGTTAATTTAAGTGCATGCCGCGCGGCCGCGCTCCACTTCTGCGCGGTCCGTTCCATTGAGGTTCAGAGACTCACAAATGCAAGACAAAGTCCCACGCGGCCGTGCTACATATCAGTGCTGTCCGCGTGGATGAGATTCAGAGAACTGGAAATTTGTCCATCTAGCCACGCGGCCGCGCTAACTTTCTGCGCGGTCCGCGCCCGTCTTCTACTGTGGCCGTACTACATTTCTGCACGGTCCGCAGTCCCAGTTTCAGAGATGAGATTTTAAGAGTCCAAGAGCCAATGCGGCCGCACGACCTTTTTGCGCGGTCCGCGCTGACCTCGCAGGGTTTTTTGTCTAGTTTTTCCAGCCCGGTATAAATAGGACATTTTACCATTTTTAGGTCAAGGTTTGCTCGTGAGACGTATTTTGTAGCCAATTTTGGCATTTTTATTCTTCAATATCATAGATTTCTAATTAGTAATCAATTAATATGTTTATTTCATCATCTATTTCTTTTGTTTCTTCTCTAATTATGTCTAGCTAAACCCTTAGCTAGGGTTGAGATGGGTAGTTAATGGGTGTTGCATTCTAGGGTGAGATTGAGGTTGGGTGTTTGTTATTTGGGTTAATTTTGTGTTTCAATTTAGAATTTGTGGTTGCAAACACAGATTCAAGCTTTGTGGGTCTAACCCTTCTTGAGAAAGAGAGTCCATGACCTAAAAGTTACCCAACAAGGAATTGGGATGGACCCATGAGAATGGTAGTCCCAATTAACGGGTTAATCCTCGAAAGAGTAATTATCCTACTTGAACCCTAGTAGCTCGGTCAAATTGGCCTACTCAATTGGTCTCGAGAGAGTCAATTGGGCAAAATCGTTCTCTCTATCGAGAGGTATGAGAATGAATACAATTGTGCAACAGTTATAACATAAGCCCCAAATATATCAATATCTTCTTAGTAAGTTCTACCCATTAGCTAGCCACCTAGGTAGTGTCATGACCCTAGTGCTTTTCTCCATATTAAATACAATTTAGCAATATTCTCCTTAGCATAATTTAGTTTTAATCAATAGTTCTACAAGAGTAGTTTAAAAAAAAACCCAAAAATGTTTGAAGTGACATTAGAAGCACAACGACAATTCTAGGCTAAACAGACATTCTAACTCCATTACTAGCTCCCTGTGGAAATTCGACCCCGAACTACTATTCAGGTAAAAGCTATTGGTACCCGCTCTTCCTACCATTGTGTAGTGTTGAGTTGGCATCGATCAGGCATTCAGTTCCCCGGGGTTCTTTTGGTTCCTACTTCAGTGCTATGCCGGAGAGTTCATATCGTCCACCAGCCATCTAGGCTCCTTCCACGGGATCTACGAGTTATCAGGGACAACCATCAGGGTAGTAGGTCACCACACCGTGTTGTTTTGAGTGTGGAGACCCCGGTCACATGAGGAGGTACTGCCCCAAGCTTAGGGGCAAGGCAGTGCAGCAAGGACAACAACCCATGACTCCAGCACCAGTGGCCCAACCACCCAGAGGTGGAGGACAGACTGGTAGAGGCCGTCCCGGAGGTAGAGGTCAGGCGAGTAGAGGTCAGCCCGCTATTGCTCAGACAGGTGGAGGCCAGCCAGCCGGCGCTCCAGCTAGGTTCTATGCTCTTCCAACCAGGCCAGATGCATTGGCCTCAGATGCCGTCATCACAGTTATTATTTCCATCAGTGGTAGGGATGCTTCAGTATTATTTGAAATCCCTCTACCAAATCGTCCAAAACCTCTCAAGCCGAAGTTAAAAAAAGTGGAATAACTCAATAACTTATATGTTCTGCCCAGACATTTTCACATCTGCGACTCTCCAACCGCTTTTGCGGTACCACATTTGTGGTTAAATCCTCTGTTTCTGCGGAAATCACTTAAGAACCCAAAAGTTGCATCTGCGATACACCTTCCGTATCTGCGACACCGCAGATGCGGCTATCCTGACCGCTTTTGCGGTCCCTAAAAAATTCCTCCTCGTCCGCTTCCGCGGCCATTCCAATGCACATGCGGCACCGCACCTGTGGTCCCCGAACTGCAGGTGCTAAAACACTAGAAGCAGCAAAACTACAGCAGTTGCAAAATAACTCAACCTCTCCGACAACCACCCAAAATCATCCCGAGGCCCCTGGGACCTCAACCAAAAGCACAAACATAACCCAATACCTTATTCCAACTTGTTCCAATCATCAAAACACCTCAAGAAACATCAAATCTACCAAATCACATCGGATTCAAGCCTAAGTTTCTATAATCTTCCAAAATACGTTTTTGATAAAAAACCCAACCAAACCACGTCCGAATGACCTGAAATTTTACACACACATCCCAAATGACATGACGAAGCTACTAGAACTCTCAGAATTCCATTTCGACCCCAATATCAAAATCTCGCCTATCAACCCGAAATCGCCAAAATATCAACTTCGCCAATTCAAGCCTAATTCTACTCCTAACCTCCAAAACCCATTCCGATCACACTCCTAAGTCATAAATCACCTCCCGAAGCTAACCAAACCATGAAAACTCATATCCGATCCCTCTAACACATAAGTCCATATTCAGTTGACTTTTCCAACTTAATCCTTCTTAAAAGAGACTGTCTCAAACTTCACCAAACTCATTTCGGACTCGATCCGACCAACCTGATACCACAAAACATGGATAACGAAGCATAAAGAAGCAGAAATATGGGAAACAGAGTGGTAACTCATGAGACAACTGGCCGGGTCATTACATCATTCCCAACCTAAACAACTGTTATCCCCAAACGAGTCAAGAAATATACCCGAAGCCTTAAATAGGTGAGGATATCTGCTCCGCATCTCTCGCTCGGTGTCCCAGGTAGCCTCCTCCATGGGCTGACCTCTCCACTGCACTTTCATTGAAGCTATATCCTTTGACCTCTACTTCCAAACCTGACGACCCAAAATAGCTACTGGCTCCACATCAAAGGTCAAATCATCATCCAACTGAACAGTGCTGAAGTCTAAAACATGAGACAAATCCCTAATATACTTTCGTAGCATAGAGACATGGAATGCCGGATGCACACTCGACAAGCTGGGTGGCAAAGCAAGCTCGTAAGCCACCTCCCCAATCCTCCAAAGCACCTCAAAAGGCCCAATGAACCGAGGACTCAATTTCCCTTTCTTCCCAAATCTCGTAACACCCTTCATGGGTGAAACCTTAAACAGGACCTTCTCGCCAACCATGTAGGACACATCTCGAACCTTCCTATCAACATAACTCTTTTGCCTCGACTGCACAGTATGAAGCCTCTTCTGAATCAGCTTCACCTTCTCCAAAGCATCTTGTACCAAATCGGTCCCCAATAGCCTAGCCTCATCGGGCTTGAACCAACCAATTGGAGATCTACACCGCCTCCTATACAAAGCCTCATATGGAGCCATCTGAATATTCGACTGGTAGCTCTCGTTATAAGCAAACTCTGCAAGCGGTAGAAACTCATCCCATGATCCTCCGAATTCAATAGCACAAGCATGGAACATGTCCTCTAATATCTGAATAGTACGCTCGGATTGTCCGTCTGTCTGAGGATGAAAAGCTATGCTCAACTCAACCTGAGTACCCAACTCTCTCTGCACGACCCTCCAAAACTGTGAAGTAAAGTGAGTACTTCTATCTGAAATGATGGAAACTGGGACACCATGCAAGCAAACAATCTCTCGGATATAAATCCCTGCCAACCACTCCGAAAAATAGGTAGAACACACAGGAATAAAGTGCACGGACTTGGTCAACCGATCCACAATCACCCAAATAGCATCAAACTTCTTCAAAGTCCATGGAATTCCAACAACAAAGTCCATAGTGATCCTCTCCCACTTCCATTTAGGAATATCCATCTGCTGTAGCAAGCCACCCGGTCTCTGATGCTCATATTTCACCTGCTGATAATTGAGACACCGAGCTACAAATCCCACAATATCTTTCTTTATTCTTCTCCACCAATAGTGCTGCCTCAAAATCTTGGTACATCTTCGTGGTTCCCGGATGAATGGAATACCGCAAGCTATGGGCCTCTTCTAGAATCAACTCTCAAAGCCCATCCACATTAGGCTCCTTCAACTCCTTCAACTCCGCTGGTGCCATACGATACGCAGAATAGAAATGGACTGAGTACCCGGCACCAAGTCAATACCAAAATAAATATCCCTATCCAGTGGTATGCCCGACAGGTCTGTAGGAAACACATCGAGAAAATCCCTCACAACTGGGACATAATCAATACTGGGAGTCTCAGCTCCAACATCCCTCACAAATGCTAGATATGAAAGACAACCCTTCCCAACCATATCACTCTACTAGGAACGTAATCAGTCACTTGATCCATGGCACACCCGACATAGCCAATATGACTGTCTTAGCATGATAGTCTAGAATAGCATGACACAGAGATAACCAATCCATTCCCAAAATGATATTGAAATCCACCATACTCAGTAATAACAGATCTACTCGGGTCTTCAAACCCCCAATAGTCACCACACATGACTGTCACACATGGTCTACAATAACAGTATCGCCCATCGGGGTAGATATATGAACAGGTAAAACAAGAAATTCATGGGGCATACCCAAATAACGAGCAAAGTATGCGGACACATAAGAAAATGTTAAACCTGGATCAAATAATACATGGGCATCTCTGTCTGAAACAATACTTGTAATGATAGAATCTAAGGCAATAGCATCTGGTCTGCTTGGGATGGCATAGAAATGGGCCTGATCGCCACCCGATCAACCTTCCCCTCTGGGATGACCCCTAGCTAACTAACCTCCACCCTTATCTGGCTGAGCGAGTGGTGGTGAAGAAACTGGCACTGAAGTCGATGATTGACCCCTATGCTGTGACAAACTAGAAACATGATGAGGATACTGCCTCCACATGTGGCCCATCTCACCACACTCATAACAACTCCCAGGTGCTGGAGAAGGGGACAGAAGGGGACCCCTCGCACCGGAGTGACTAGCAAATTCACTCGGCATAGAAGAACCCTGAATCGATGGAGCACAGGTTCAGCTCTGAGCTAGAAGGGTGCTGAGTGATGACTGGACTTGCTGAGATCCATGATAACCATGACCAGAAGATGCCCTATGATAACCTGGGCGAGCTGACTGAGCATGCCTGAGTTAATGGTTTCTACTATGCTGAAACTGGCCCCTCGAAGGAGCACCACTATAGCTGCTAGATCCTCGAGGCCTCTTGGACTCCCTCTCCTCTCGCTCCTAACGACAAACAATCTTAATATCATAGGCGATATCAATAACCTCCTAGAAGGTAGCACCAGTCACCCTCTCCCTGGTCATAAGAATATGGAGCTGATAAGTAAGACCATCAACAAACCTCCTGATCCTCTATCGATCTGTCGGAACCATCTAGATGGCATGACGAGCCAACTCAAAAAACCTCAACTCATACTGTGACACAATCATATCCCCCTGTCGCAACCACTCAAATGGCCTACGCAGCTCTTTTCTGCGGGACTGCAACACATACTTCTCCAAGAAGAGAATGGAGAACTGCTGCCAAGTAAGGGGCATTGCAGCAACAGGCCTACACCTCTCATACGCCTCCCACCAAGTGAAGGCAACCCTAGAAAACTGAAAGGTAGTAAATGCCACACCACTAGTCTCAAGAATCCCTACTGTACGAAGCATCCGCTGGCATTTATCCAAGAAACCATGGGCATCCTCGCAATCTGCACCACTTAATGTTGGAGGCTGGAGTCTACCGAACCTCTCAAGTCGACGTTGCTCATCATCCGGCATAATTGGTACCAGAAACTTCTGAGCTGGTGCAACCGGCTGGGCTGGAGGTGCCCCCGGCATCTGAAGTCCCTGCACAACGTGCTTAGGTGTGCGAGTGATGGGAGTCTAATTGCCTCCCTTGGCCTGTGAAGTAGCTGCGACTGTAGTGCCTAAAATCGCCTGAGCCAGGCCAGTACAAACTGATAAGATCTGCGCTAAGGCCTCCTAAAGACCCGGAATCACGATGGGCACAGTTGATGCCTGAACTGGTACTTTTGGAGCATCCATAGCTGGAGCCTGATCCTGAGGTGGGGTAGCTGGTGCATCTGTAGGTGCTGCCTTCGCTGTTCTGCCTTTGCCACGACCACGTCCACGACCCCTGGTGGCCTCAACTGGTGGCATTGGTGGTCATCCACCCCGTCCGGTAGCTCGTGTCCTCACCATCTACGAGAGAATTGAATAACAAAAGTTTAGTACTCAAATCAACAAGTCTGCACGATAAGAATTTCAAGAATATGAGGTTTTTCCTAAAGGTTCTACAACCTTTGGAGGATAAATACAGACGTGTCCGTACCGATCTGCGAGACTGTACTAAACATGCTCATGACTCGTGAGACCTATGTAACCACAGTTTACGGAGGGCAAACTTGGGTCGTGACAAGTTGTTATTAGAGCTCTAGGTTCACAAGAGTCATAAAATCACAGGTCGATTTATTAGAGTCTCGCGGATCGGTGCAAAGACATCTGTACATATCTACGAGAGGCTATGTAACTGTTAGGAAAATTTCACTTCATTTGATTTCCTTGTTGTGCAATATTTTTGATATAGAAATTCTAAACTTCTGTCTTCTATTCTCTCACAGGTGGTGAAGAAACGTACTATCGGAAATGATCAGGCACCCGCGCCTCTTGCTAGAGCCGTTGGAGGTCGGGGCTGGGGTAGAGGCCGAGGACGTACATGTGGTGCAGCTAGAGCACCTGTGCGAGCTGCCACCGAGGAGCCACCAGCAGCTCCAGCCAGATCCCAGGCACCTGATACGCCTACTACTACCACTATTCCAGCTTTTCAGGAGACCCTTGTACAACTCGCGAGCATGTACACCACTCTAGCTCAGGCAGGGTTGATTTTCTTTGCTGCAGCCATATTCTAGGCCGGGGGAGGAGCACAGACTCCTGCTGCCCGCAGTCTAGAGCAGCGGGTCCAGGTTAATCAGGTCCCAGAGGTTATACCATCACCACCTGTAATACCAGTTTAGTCCGAGGATCGGGCAGCAGCTTCAGAGGATGAGCAGCAGAGGCTTGAGAGGTTTAAGAAGTACAAGCCTCTTACATTCAGTGGTTTAGCATCAGATGATGCCCTGGATTTCTGGAGGAGTTCTACCGCCTTCTCCACACTATGGATATATCAGGATCGAGAAGGGTTTCTTTCACTGCTTTCCAGCTTTGAGGAGCGGCCTATCAGTGGTGGCATACTTTTGAGTTGGACAGTCCAACTGAGGACGCATCCCTTACATGGACCTAGTTTTCAAATATGTTCTTGAGAGAGTATCTCCCTCAAAGCCTTAGGGACGCATGGCGCGCAGAGTTTGAGTAGTTGCGTTAGCGTACTATGACTGTCTCGGAGTATGCTGTCCGTTTTACTGACTTGGCTAGGCATGCACCGACATTGGTTTCTACTATTCGGGAGAGAGTTCGCCGGTTTATTGAGGGGCTTATTCCCAGCATCATGTCTAGCATAGATCGGGAGTTGGAGATGGATATCTCTTATCAACAGGTTGTGAGCATTGCTAGGAGAGTAGAAGGTATGCATTCTTGGGATAGAGAGGCCAGGGAGACCAAGAGGTCTCAAGAGTCAGGCCATTATTCTGGTGCTCGTGCTCTAACTGCAGTTTATTATGGTATGGGTTATATGAGTGGTCTATTTCATTTAGCTCTTCTAGTAGCCAGTGGTATTCCTGCTTCGCGTAGACCTCAGGAGCCTTATTATGCACCCCTAGTATCTAATGTGCCTCCTGCACGGGGTGCCATCACTGGTCAATTCAGCAGACTTGGCCCGAGCCATTCACAGCCACCACATCCTCCCAGAGATTGTTTTGAGTGTGGCGTCACATGCCATGTGGTGAGGGATTGCCATAGACTTAGGAGGGGTGAACCATAGCCTTCTCAGCCACCGCATGCTCCACTAGGTCCTCAGGCTATCATTACTACACCAGCTGTCACCCTACCTGCTCAGCAAGCCGGAGATGGAGGCCGGGGTGGTAGGGGTTGTCCTAGACGGGGAAGTCAGGCAAGATATTATACCCTTCCTACTCGTTCCGAGGTTGTTACTTCAGATTCTGACATCATAGGTATTGTTTTGGTCTTTCATAGAGATGCATCGATTTTATTCGATCCAGGCTCCTGTTATTATTATGTGTCCTCTTATTTTTGCCCGCATTTGGGCGTACCTCAGGATTCCTTGAGTTCTCCTATTTATGTTTCTACTCTTGTGGGAGGTTCTTTTGTTGTGGACCGTATTTATCAGTCATCTTTGGTTGCTCTTAGTAGTTTTGAGACCAGAGCCGACATGTTATTACTCAGCATGGTAGATTTTGATGTTTTCTTGGGCATGGACTGGTTGTCGCCCTATTTTGCTATTCTTTATTGTCACGCCAAAACTGTGACACTGGATATGTAGGTGTACCGCGAGTAGAGTGGAGGGGTACTTTATATCACACTCCTAGTAGAGTTATTTTCTTTCTTAAAGCTCAGCGAATGGTTGAGAAGGGGTTGACGCATATCTAGCTTATGTGAGAGATATCAGTATTGATACCCCTATAGTTGATTCTATCCAGTAGTGATGGACTTCTCTAATGTGTTTCCAGCTGATCTTCCCTGGTATGCCACCCGACAGAGATATTGATTTTACCATTGATTTTTTGCCAGGCACTCAGCCTATTTCTATTCCTCCGTATCGTATGGCCCCTCCTGAGTTAAAGGAGATAAAGGAAAGTTACAGGAATTGCTTGATAAGGGCTTTATTTAGCCCAGTTTGTCACCTTGGGGTGCTCCTATCTTATTTGTGAAGAAAAAGGATGGATCTATGCGCATGTGTATTGATTATCATCAGTTGAGCAAAGTTACAGTAAAGAACCAGTATCCTTTGCCTAATATTGATCATTTGTTTGACCAGTTACAGGGTTCACGAAAGTTCTCTAAGATTGACTTGTGTTCAGGTTACCATCAGTTAAAGATTCAGAAGTTAGATATTTCAAAGACTGCTTTCAGGACTCGGTATGGTCATTACGAGTTCCTTGTTATGTGTACAGTATGTTCCGGCCATATCTTGACTTATTGGTTATTGTATTTATTAATGACATTCAGGTGTACTCCTAGAGTTGAGAGGATCATGAGAAGCACCTGAAGACAGTGCATCAGACTTTGAGAGAAAATAAATTATGTGCAAAGTTCTCAAAATGTGAGTTTTGGTTGGATTCTGTGACATTCTTGGGTCATGTGGTATTTAGTGAAGGGATCAAGGTGGATCTGAAGAAAGTGGAAGCAATGCAGAGTTGGCCCAGACCATCCTCAGCCACAGAGATCCGCAACTTTCTTGGTTTTGGCAGGCTATCACCATCGTTTTATTAAGAGATTTTCATCTATCGCAGCACCTATGACCAGGCTAACACAAAAGGGTGCTCTGTTCCAGTGGACGAAAGAGTACGAGGAGAGCTTTCAGAAACTCAAGACAGCTTTGACTCCAACCCTAGTTTTGATATTGCCTACAGGTTTGGGGTCTTATACTATCTATTGTGATGCCTCGAGGATTGGCCTCAGAGCGATTTTAATACAGGACGGTAGGGTGATTGCCCACGTGTCCCGACAATTGAAGGTGCAAGAATAGAATTATCCTGTCCATGATCTCAAGTTAGTTGCTATTGTTCAAGCCTTGAAGAATTGGAGGCACTATTTTTATGATGTTCCTTGTGAGATCTACACTGATCATCGGAGTCTACAACATATATTCAAGTAAAAGGACCTTAATTTGAGCCAGAGGAGGTGGTTAGAACTGCTGAAGCATTATGACATTACTATATTGTGCCATCCGAGAAAGGCCAATGTGGTGGCCAATGCTTTGAGTCGCCGGGCAGAGAGTTCGGGGAGTTTTGCTTACCTACCAGCAGTGGAGAGGCCTATGGTGATGGATGTTCGGGCCTTAGCCAGCTAGTTTGTGAGATTGGATATTTTTTAGCCTAGTCGTGTATTAGCTTGCGTGATTTATCGATCTTTCTTGTTGGATCGTATCAGAGAGCCTTAATATGATGATCCTCATTTTCCTGTCCTCAAGGACAAGGTTTTGCATGGTGATTCCAGAGATGTGACCATTGGCGATGATGGGGTATTGAGGATGCAGGGTCGGATATGTGTGCCTAATATTGATGGGCTTCGGGATCTGATTCTAGAGGAGGCCCACAGTTCGCGGTATTCCATCCATCCGGGTGCCACGAAGATGTACCAAGATTTGAGATAGCACTAATGGTGGATGAAGATGAAGAAAGATATAGTTGGGTTTGTAGCTTGGTTACTCAATTGTCAGCAGGTAAAGTATGAGCACCAGAACCGGGTGGCTTGCTTCAGCAGATAGAGATTCCGGAGTGGAAGTGGGAGCGTATCACCATGGACTTCATAGTTGGACTCCCACGACTTTGAGAAAGTTCGATGCCATTTGGCTGATTGTGGATCGACTGACTAAGTTCGCGCATTTCACTCCTGTGTGTACTACCTATTCTTCGGAGTGGTTAGCGGAAATTTATATCCAGGAGATTGTTCGTCTGTGTGGGAGTCGACGCCCCCTTTTCCCCCCTTATTTTAAAAAAGGAAAGAAAGGAATCAGGTTTATGACATTATAGACAAAACAACTCTTATTCCCTTTTAAGGAATCGGGTTATGGATTTTGAAGAGTCGCCACCTAATGATTATAGTGCATTAGGACACTTTAAAGAGAAAAAGCGATTTTAAAAGAAAACCAGAGTTCGGGTAAGGGCTTGAGATTATCTAGAGGGGAAGGTGTTAGGCACCCCTCAAGATCCACTAGTGTGGTTCCCGGCCATGCTTTAATTGTGACTTTAAAAGAAAGGGAACACGTAAGGTTTGCACATAGCAATTACAGATAAGTTTGAAAGTTTTAGAGAAAATAAAATGACTTAAATGATTAAAAGAAGGATTAATTGGAAGGAAACATAATTTTAAGAAAAAAATTTTATACACAAATAAAAAAAAAAGGGGTCCTAGGTTTAATACAATATGGATCACATCAATGCAATACCCAGCAGTCACTGCTCAAAAGAGGGGTCGCATGAGATATTAGCGCACCGGTCATCATATCCATATTCTACCCTTCCCACCCCGTTAAGGTATTTAAACGTGTGGATTGGTCACGAGTGCTTATTGCGTGCTATTAGCCGTCCTGTCTTATAAGTCCTAGAGGGTGTTTTAGGACCACTATTCCTATAAGGTGAGGACTAGGTTGAACCCTTAGGTTTAAAGGCCAAAATACTAAGTGACATACAAAAGCAAATAAGACTCCATATAAGGGATCACGTAAAGGCATGTAAAAGGCTCAAATACCCCTCTACGAACAGACATACAATTAGCACGCCTCAATCACATTTAAGGTCTAAGGGAGTGAGAGTTTAAAATCTGGAATATTCGAAAATAGATTAGAATAGAAGCTGAAAGTCTGGGCAGAATTTGGCAGGAGAGTTGAAAAAAAATTGAAGATAAAGCAGTAAAATACGTCGCATTTAGGAATAGAGGAAAACATTTTTTTCAAACACATTTAAGGCCATATACGTATGCAGTACCCTGCGAATAGGAGAAGATAACATAATTTCCGACAGGTAGGGTAGAAAACATATAGCACCAGTGTAAAAGAGAAAGAGGAGTAAGTATATTATTATTAAACACATCACATAAGACGTTTAAAAGCACAATACTCTGCTATTTCTTAGAGAATAGTAGTTTAGTTTTGGACTGAAAAATAACATATAGCGGAGACGTAAAAGTTATTCAGGATTGCGAAAAAAAGAGAGAGTACTGAATATATTAGTGTCAAAAATATAGTCTTTGAAAATTACAGAAGTCGTAATACTCTAATAAGTTTTTAGGAAAAACAGTAGTCCAGTCTTGGACTGGAAAAGTAACTTGGTTGAAAACATATAGGTGAAAAAAGTAAGACGGGAATTTAGTAGTAAAACAAAACGGACTACAGGGAGGAAAACAAGTTAGGGAAATTTAAAGAGGTCGAATGGTTTAGACTTAAGATGATTAATCAATTTTATCCGGCCTAAGGCTTGCCTAGGCGTTGTAAAAGAAAGCGGACATGCACCTCGTTTTCCAATTTTAGAGAAACCCTGTTAACCAGCCTTATGTGAGAGAAGAACTAATGCGATGGCCAAAACATTGCAAGTGGACTCCTAATTGCATGATATCTAATGCACGTAATAGTCCTAAGACATGATATCTAAATGCAGTAGTAGAGCTTTTAATTATTAACTGATTATGGTTATGAAAAAATAA